>CAUYQG010082420.1:0-86844 GCA_963574415.1 Tarsius wallacei
GATCAGCGCTTCTCAATCCAGGGCAGTTTTGCCCTTCAGGGACACTTGGCAATGTTTGAAGACATGTTTGGTTGTTGGAACTGAACTGGCGGTGGGGGGGCGGGGGGGCGGTGTGTGAATACTATTGTCATCTAGTGGATAGAGGCCAGAGATGTTGCTAAACACCCTATAGTATACAGCAGGTGTCCCCCACCCCTGGGCCACAGACCAATACTGGTCCATGGCCTGTTAGGAACCAGGCTGCATGGCAGGAGATGAGTAGTAGGTGAGTGAGTGAAGCTTCATCTGTATTTTCAGCCGCTCCCTAGTGCTTGTGTTACCGCCTGAGCTCCGCCACCTGTCAGATTAGCAGCAGCATTAGAGTCTCATAGGAGCAGGAACCCTATTGTGAACTGCACATGCGAGGGATCTAGGTGGTGCTCTCCTTATGAGACTCTAAAGCCCGATGATCTGAGGTGGAGCTGAGACAGTAATGCTAGCACTGGGGAGTGGCTGCAAATACAGATTAACATTAGCAGTGAGGTTTGACTGCACAGAGACCTTAGTAAATCAGTTGCTTGCAGACTCATATTAAAACTCTATCAGTGAGTAGCAAGTGAGTTGATGTACTCCAATTGTACAACTGCATCTGATGGCAGGCTTTAAGTCAGAATCTGACACTTCTTTTAGTCCATGTATGGCCCACCCATTATTTTATTTACCACTTCCATCTGCGTCTCTTTTTTTTCTTGTGGCGATTTGTATAATTATATTTGACAATGTAATAATAGAAATAAAGTGCACAATAAATGTTATGCACTTGAATAATCCTGAAATCACCACCCCTCCCAAGTTCCCACCCTTGGCCCATGGAAAAATTGTCTTCCACAAAACCTGTCCCTGATGCCATAAAAGTTGGGGACCGCTGGTGTATAGGATAGCCACCCAACAACAAAGAAGTCTCCAACCCCAAATGTCAGTTGTGAAAAGGTTGAAAAACACTGGTGTGGGTTGAACCTTTCTAGAGCTTTGACTGTGAAAAGGAGGGTAAGAGAGGGTGACAGCTGGAGGTAGACCTGAGAACAGTGTACTTGCATGCTTTGTTACGGTCTCATTTGCTTGTGGCGATTTTCACCTTGCCTCTCTGACCTCTATCATATAATTCTTTTCCATCAGGTTGCAGCTTTTTACCTGTTTATTCTTCTGTAGTCATTTCCACTACTTCTCCCAGCCCCCATAAATACTGTAATACAAGGTAATCTTGTGTCTTCCTTTCTGTTTCTGGACATGTTGTGAGACCTCTGTATTTTAATAGTATCTGTCAGGAAATTCTATTTTGGCAACCAAGAGACAGACATTGCTTTGGCTGATCTAAAGTAGTCTGTAATTCAGTGCTAGGTTGATAAGGCTTTAATGCATGGTCAGTCAGCCCCTTGACAGACTTGGAAAAAAGACAGGAAGTATTCCTTGTCTTTGGAAGCGAGCCTTACCTCTGGCTTTGGGAAGAAAAGAATACAAATGGTTCTCACCAGATAGGGTTGCAGCAGCTCTCCCAGCATTTTGGGAACAAATCAAGTCATTATCTCAACAATGTCAAAACTGTGTTCCCAGATCAGTTGTTTGAAACATTTGGGGCTGTCAGGGAGGAGAAGAATTAATTAGCAGTTCACTCTCTTGGTGTTCTTTTTCAGCCTTCTCAAATTGCAGCACCAGAGTCCCTTAGACATGCTGGCTGCTCATTTGATAATCTGTGTTTTGCTCGGTATAAAGGTTGCTGGCTAAATTTTGTGATTCCCTCTAACGTGAGGCTGACAGTGTCTTGGGTTCAATGAACAAGAAAATTTACTGTAACATTTCGTCAATGGGGAAGGACTTGAATTCACAGAACGGTCTTGGAAAGCCCTGGGTAAGTTTTAAGAGCAAAATTGCCTTTTCTGTGTTCAGGAATATTTTACTTTGAAATGGTGTGCAAATATAAAGTCTTTAAGAGAATGAAAACAAGCTTGAATATTAAAGATTGACAGAGAGTAGATGCAAGACAATGAGGCTATATGGACTAAAAGCAGGAAGTGTCTTAATTTAAAGATGGTGGTTGGGGAGATGGATTAAAATGAGCTGCTGGCCGTGTTAAATGTGAGATAGGCTTTGGGTTTAGACACATTCCTTCTGAATTACTGTATATGCAGATTTATTTCAGACCTCTTTCTACTAAATTATCTTTCATATAGTTTAAAAGATAGGACTGATGATAAGAGTTCTCTTCCTGCACGGTAAGTACTATTATACAAATGGTATCAGTCTGCTTTTCTTAATCTATGTGTGACACTTACTCGGCCTACTGCCCCACGGAATAGTATTAATACAACACATGATAGCTTTTACATTTCTGTAGTGGAGTAGCTCATGCAGTGAAAAGGGACAGTGGTGGTGGACAGGAAACAGGACATTTTAGACTAAACAATGTTGATGTAAAATTTTATTTCCAATTATGGCAGCATGTTTGATCATATAATTAAGAAAGAACTTGGGATCATCTAACTTTTTTTTGTTTTTTTTCTTAGTCAAGACTGCAGGGAATGTTGATAAACATCTCTCCTGTTTAAGTTCTCTATACCATGAAGTTCATAATCTTCCTTTTCAGAACTAGGATAGCATATGGTTTTCTACAGTGAAGAAAACCATTTCTCATGTATTTTTTGGTTTGACCAAATTCTTTTATTACATCTACTAAACATTCTTTATGATAAGTATTCTTGAAAAAAGAATACTTATTATGGATAAATACTCAAGGGAAAGTGGTTAAGACAATTTTCACACCTTGCTTTCAACAGTCATTCTAAGCCACATTTCAAGCCTTCAGTGAAAGTGGTTATTAAATGTTTTCTCACTTCAGGCAGACAGCTAGAGAGATTCTCTGGGGAAAGGTCTCGCTTTTTTCTTAGTGTTATTTTAGTGATTAACTCAGGAGGGATTTCTGAAGGTCTGTCAGTGATAGATGGAGGAATTCCTGATTATTTTATGGCTGTAGGTGAACTTGGTACTTTCTCGGCTTTTAAATCCTCAGTAGCATGTGTGGATGCTCTTGTGTGCTTTCCAGGACTACTCTAAAAGTACATAGCAGGGATATTTGCCAAGAATGTTTAAGAAGAGAATGCAAACAAATTTATTTTTATTTGCACAGATATTCATGACTTCTGTTAAAAAAAATTCAATAGGTATAATATGAGGGCATTTTCATAAACAAGCACCCCCACAAACTAACCCACCATGTATTTATATGTATATGTCTGTATAGGAAAAAATATACAAAGATATATTAAAATGTTGTTAACAGTGGCACATTTCTCCAGAAATTATGGTAATTTAATTAAAAATTTATTCTGATCAAGATTCTAGAAGTTTTATAGTGACCATGTTATATTCATGTGATAAAAACAGGGAGTAAAATAAATGCAAGTATGCATATTACAAGAGTTGTATAGTCTGGTTGAAGAACTGCAAATTGCATGAAATTGTAGATGAGAACATGTAAAGTTAATTTTTTTCATTTTATTTTCACCACTACTTCTAAAGAAGTTTTTCTTTTTTCTTTTCCTTTTTTCTACTTCTTCCACGGGAAACAGGACAAGGAAGAACATGTGAATTTTCAGTTTTTCACCTTGTCTTCTCTCTGATTTTGTTTCTTCATCTCTCTTACTTTGGTAGTACTACCAGACCTATTGTTCCAGAATCTTCTAGAAGGTAGAGAATACTCCCTCAAAACTCTTCTGCAAGATCTCTCCCCCAACTTTCCATAGGGGATGTGACTGTGTGCCAGTTGCCTGCCCTCTGTGCCCTTTGGGAAAAGAGTAAACAGTGGCCTTATCCTACGGATGACTTAGTTCATTTTAAAGTTCTTCAGCTTACTAGTAAAAATAATTGCCAAGGAGTTGTTTGTGACAGGATAGAACTAAACCGCTAGATAAAGGCTCCACAGTGCTTCAAGACAGGCTCTGGTTCATGTTTAGTGGTTTTCATTCTTTCAGAATAAAAAACTGGGCAGCCCTTGGAAAGGCCTGTTTCTCCCTTCCTTTTCCTATTCTGACTCAAACAGCTGTCTCAACACACAGCATGAGATGGGGAACAACCTGGCTTCCACAAGCCACAGGCTTCATTGTGGGGCATGAAAGAGAAGCCACCCCATCCTCCCTCTGCCGGAGCCACCTGGCCCCTTTGTTCTTTCTCCTCCTTTTTCTCTGGGTATAAGCAGCAGTGACTCTATGACTTAGGAACTAGGAAGCTGGGGAATAAATCCCCACGCAGGTGGCTGGCTATTGTCAGTTTGGAGGAAGCACGCCCGGGTCTTCCCAGGACTGCTTTCATCTCCTTATAGCTTCCAGAGGGTAAAATGAACTTTAATTGAAGTTGGGGGATGGCACACACAAAGTCCTGGGGTCAGAAAGTTCTCTAGGGAAATAGACAATGGAGAATGAAGAATAATGGTAGGGAAAACTCCCTTGGTGGGTTTTGGTCTTTTCTCTCTACAAAACTCTGAGGCCTTTTGAAGGAAGGAAGGACTTTTTCTCTGGTGTGGGCATGTGTAGGATGTCAGCAGTCTCAATACCACTGAATTTGGATGCAGGGTGATACAAATTCAGAATCATGAGCGCCTATTTGAAAACAAACACGCTGCAGGTGGGATAAATAAGCAGGCGATCTGTGGTAGATTCCCTGAGGCTGTAATTTTGGGTATTGTTTTAGGCATTGGTAATTCTAAAGAGAAGAAGCTGCAAACTGGATTTCATGAAAGCTGTTAGGATGTTTATTACAAAAAAAAAAACCCCACCCTCTTATTGTTAATGACAGGGTGCTCAGCAACTCCTTTCTCCCACAGCCATACGTAAGCCTGATTGCAGATCTTGAACAGTATGTTTTTTGGGACTAAGCAGCAAGAACAGATATAGTATCTTTTCAAAACACCACTGTCAGAAAGTAACTTGGCCTCTTGTTGTTGGATTAAATTCTCTCCGAAGTGGGAGGTAGTGGCCAGCATCCTGAGATGATAGGCACACTCTAGACCGAAGATGTTTCGGATTGTGGGAGGGAGGGATTGTGGGAGGGAAGGACTTAATTATGAGCATGAGGCCCAGGTGTCTTATCTCCCTGCCTATTCAATTTTATCATATTTCTTTTTCTACTCTTTCCCTGAAGTGTCTTTTTCTTACTTTATTTAACCCTTCTTCTCCTTTTCCTAGACTCCAGGATAACTTCCTGTGATATGTTTTAGCATTTTCTCCAAGAAAATGTAGCTCCAGAAGTCTTTAAATCAGCCTTTTTTTCCTGCTTATCATTGTCCCTCACATCTTGAGAAAAGTTGAGTGGGTGAGAGTGAAGGTAAGCTGGAAAAGTGATGAGGGGCCAGGGAAGAAAGGGAAGAAAGCCAAGATGGAAAATTGGTGGGAATGGATGACAAGACAGGAGATGGAGATTCATGGTTAATAGGACATGCGTGTGGCTCAGTATAACTGAGATTGTGATAAAGAAGCCCAGGCAGCTCTCCTCCTCTGCATTTGTTAAACAATATTGGGTAATGTTCATGTCAACCCTGTACATATTTAAAATATTCTTAAGTATCTTGTTTCTTTCCACACGACTTTTTGAACTTTTAATTATAAAATGTTTTAATTAAGTTATCAACTGCAAAAAGGAAGAGAAGTACTCATTTGAATGAACCAGAAGAGACTTGGAATTTTGCCTGCTTTCTGCTTCAGCCTTGTCAAAATGTAATTTCTTTAATTTAGCCAATCACATTCTTGACTAATCTGCTCATGTCTATACTATGCCTTGGCTTTTTCTCCCATAACAGTTTAGGGATCTTTAAAGAAAATATTTTGAAATGTTTTCTCTTGATCAGGGTATTTATGGTTAGATATTGCATATACTGCTTTTATTTGTAGAAGGAGCTGTTTTTCTATCATGGAATTCTTTGTTAGAAATGAATCCAATTATAATTTTGTGATCTTTATTTTAAAAAATTATTTATTGGGTGCTTTCTACAGAAAACCATTTAAATGTTTGCAGTCTCTATCTTTTAGAGATTTCATGTGGTCAGCAATACTTAAAATCAAATAATTACATGAGCTGATAATGATGAAATTACTGTAGTGGACTGAGGGCTACTTTGGGCCAGGCAATAGACTTTGAACACCTTGGATTTTCATGACTTCCCTATGATGAAGGTTGTGCTGTAATTTTAATTTTACATTTGGAGAAGCTGAGTATTAAAGTGGCTGAGTTTTCCAAGAGCACCACCCAGGTAGGAAGTGACAAAGCTGAGACTTGAATTCAGTTGCAGGCCCTGTCAGGGTCCCTGATCTTCAGGATCCTATAATTCTAGTTTCAGAGTTGGGTTCATTTTGGGCAATTTTTGGGAGTTTCCTCAAATGCCACCAACCTGTGTAACACGGCGACCAAGTAAAAGTGATCAATGTAATGAAATATTTCCTTATAAACTATTGTAAGGATTTTGTTCCAGAGACTAAGTATGAGAAAAATAGAAGCCAATTGCTAAGTTTCACACTAGTCACTCTCTTCCACTAAACTTTTGGTAAATGTAAGCCTTCCTTCTACTTGAATTTACTTTTACAGGAAGATTAGAAAATTAATAAACTACACTTAATAGTTATAATGGAAATTAAATCCAAATATAATGGCAATCTGGATGAATGATCATTTAAAAAATCACTTATGATCTTTTTTGAGTAATTCTCAAACTTTAATGCATATCTAAATTCCTTGGCTTTTTTTTTTTCCTGAGTTAGAATCTCACCCCATTGCCCAGGCTGGAGTGCAGTGGCATGCCTACGGCCACCCCGGCGTCAACCTGCTAGGATCAGGCGATCTTTCTGCCTCAGCCTTCCAAGTAGCTGGAACGACAGGTGCATGCTACCATGCCTGGCTAATTTTTTTTGATTTGGTGTAGAGATGAGGTCTCACCAAGTTGCCCAGGCTGTTCTCAAACCTGTGGGCTCAGGCAATCCACTCGCCTAGGCCTCCCAAAGTGCTGGGATTACAGGCTTGAGCCACTGCGCCCGGCCCCTTGGCTATATTAAAACACAGATTGCTTGGCCCCAACCCTAGACGTTCTCCAGAGAAACAAAGTAAGTATATGCAAGGAGAAATTCATAATAGGAATTGATTCATGTGATCATGGAGGCCAAGAAGTCATGAGATCTGCCGTCTTCAAACCAGAGAACCAAGAAAGCCATTGATGTAATTCAGTCTGTGTCTGGGGGCTGAGAGTCAGGGAGCCACTAGTATTAGTCTCCATCTGAGTCAAAGATCCAAGAACCAGGTGTGCTGGTGTCTGAACGTAGAAGATGAAAGTCTGAGCTCAAGCAGAGAGCACAAATTTGCCTTTCCTCTGACTTTTTGTTCTATTCTGGCCCTCAGCATCCTCATAGATATACCCAGAAATGATGCTTTATCAGCCACCTGGGCATCCCTTAGCCTAGTCAAGTTGGCACATAAAAAATTAACTATTATGGCAAGTAACATTGCTTGCTAGTGGTCTGGGAAATCACACTGGAGAACAATGGTAAGTAATAAGACAGTAGACCCACTAGACAGTAATAAATGCGAATGAAATAAGATGGACCAGTAGCTAGTCCCTGAGAAAGTCATTTCCTAGTCTCAGGTCGCATCCACAACTCAAAGCAGAGTGGCAGTCTGATGTCCACCAGGGTCAAGGGTGGTACAATGAGCCATCACCATTATTGAGAAGACAGTGGGAGTATCTGCCTTTCCTACCTACCATACCATGTACATGATGGCACATGACTGAGATGTGCAAAATGTATACTCTGTGATAATTAAACTCTTCTACCCACTCAGCTAGGTATATGGCATAGTAATCCACACTGATAAATTAAATGAGTAAGCAGAAATAGGACTCAGATACTAATTAGGTAAAATTTTCTAGTTTGTATATTAAAGGATTATCCTTACTCTGGAATATTTCAGTGCCAAAAATTTGCTGGGTTTCTGCTTCTCTTCTTGTGGTGACTGAGAACTAGCTACAAAACCCTAAAAGTGTAATATTCCTATTTGGCTAGAAATTAAATCACGGAGGCTGGTTTAGTAAGCCTTAAGAAATTCTTTCAGATTTGATGTGTCTAGACATGTACTGGAATATGAAATATTTGATTTGACAAGATCTGTGGGTTCCCAGTGCATAAGTGTTTTTAAAAATGTGTTTCTCAGAGTACAGTTAGGAAAAAAATTCCTTCGATATGCTAAAATTACCTTTAGTGGTGATAAAGATGCTGATATCCCTTCTATTTGAATAAAACAAACAACTTTTAGCCTTCATGATATAATAACATCATTAACTTGTGTAGACAAACATCAGTGGTCATACTTAAAGCAATCATTAAACTTTTCAGAGCTTTACTTAAGAAAACTACTTTTTAATGATACTATAATTAAAATATTAATGCAAAGTTGATGGGGGGACTAGGCTTCAGTTCCTATTTCTTCTTCCTCTAGAGTCTATTTTGGCTTAGCTTGGGGTGGAGGGGAGGGGAAGCTCCCAAAGAGCTGTAACTGAATGCAGAAGTATTTTTAAGGAGGAGGGGAAATTTTAGAGCCACTTCTGATAATGAACCTCAAAAAGAAAAAATCTGAGAGGTATTAGAATTTATCATTTAACTTATCTTGGTTAAATTTTTTTCTTATTTTTTAAAAATTAATGAGCATGTATTGCTTATGTAAAAATTTTCTCTGTGTGTCTATATCTAAGGCAGATAAAAGTTCAATGTGAGTTTTTAGTGATTCCCAGGGAAGCATTTGGGAACGTTGTTTTCTTCATTGTGCTCTCTTCTGCTTAAGTGTGGGCTGAGTCTTAGTCTCTGGAGTCAGCCAGGCCATTGTTAGAGTCCCAGTGTTGCCAGTTATTAGATGTTATCCTAACAAAATAATTTAACCGCCAAGTCTCAGTGTCCATGTCTCTAAGTAGATATAATCACAATAATGATCATATGTGGTTGTAGAGTGTCTGGCTTAGTAAGGAATCTATGATGTTAGCTATTAGCTGGATAAGTTGCCATTCCATTTTCATTTTCTTTTTGTAGGAAAAATCTAAGAGATAGAGATGGCCAGTTGCACCAATGTCACCTACTTTATGGTATTTTAGATTTATTTCATTATGGTATCTTTGATAAAATGAGACATAAACTTGTATTTATGATCATTTTAAACTTACAGGTAATTGTTAAAGTGCTGTGAGGTGCTTATGAAATTAAGATTTGGGAAATGAAATAAATTACATACAATGACTATAAGGCTTTTCTTTTTAATAGCTGTTTTTCATTACTCTATTGATCTGAAGTGGGATTTTTTTAAAGCTAAAGTCTTTGGTCTATTAAGATGATTCAGTCATTTATCCTATTAGTCAAATTAAATTTTTAGCCCCTTTGGTGCTTTCTCTCTGGTTATTGCCCTGCTTCATGATGTTCCTGAATAGTTTTAGTTTTCTTTGTTTACTTTTCCACTTTCTTGAGCTAGCCCTCCAATTTAATTCTTTTAGTTGAATGAGCTTCTGCCTGTTACAAACTCACAGCTCATTCCTCAGCTTTAGTCTCAAATATGGCCTTAGCTAACGAGATGCAGTATGGGGACCTCATTTGGGTTATTTGAACAAACCAACTGTCACAAGGTACTCAAGTTTGAATATGGATTAAGTTCTTGATAAGAAATTATCAATTTTCTTAGTTTGATGATGGCATTATTATTATATTTAAAAAACAAATGTCTTCATCAGTTACAAATGCAAACAAATTCTTTTTTTTATTTTAAGTTTTTTATTTTTTATTTTAAAGATGTGGAGTACAATTCAGGGTTAGGTACATAAGTGGTTATCATACTGAAATTCTTAATAGAGGAAAAGATACATTGTCTTGGTTTTCCTTTAAGATATTCCAGCAAAAATAAAAAAAGAAGGGGGAATAGATGAGAAAGATAAGCAAAATATTCATAATTGTTGAAGCTCAGTGATGGGTACATTGAGATCATTATAGTTTTCTCATCATTTGTACATATTTGTATATTCTCATTTGTATATATTTGAAGCTTTTTATAATAAAATATTTTTTAAAACTACAGCAAAAATGAATATGGAATTTCAAGATCCTACCAGATGTTTCTAGAAGATCCTTGAATGACAGAGGGGAAAATGTTAATATCATCCTCAAGTTTAAGGCAGTGAATATTTTTGGTAGGTGGCTATTGAAAAATTAGTTTTAAACTGTTAGTCAAAAATGTAGGTATGATCCTGTGGCCACAGACATAAAAGTAGAAAACTGATCACAAAAGTTATATAATCCTTGGGTAAGGAAGAACAGGGGAAGCCCAAGAAGTCATGGAGCCCACCCAGGAACTAAGGAAATCTGTTTTGTAAAAAGACCTGTGCAAAAGATGGTAGGAATGTCAAGGAAACTGGGTGTAGACAGAGGATTAGTCAGGTGCTATGAGAGGAGGTGGAGAAGGCCAGTGTAGAAATGGGCCGAGACCTTTGAAAAGGCTAGAGGGAAAATTTAGAAGAGCCTTAAGGAGGAGCATAGCAAGGAAGGATAGACCTATGACTTGGAGCTGTTCTATAATGTAAGTAGGGTACCCAAAGATGGAAAAACTACTTGCTGTAGGAAATATGGGAAATGCAGAAAAATTGAGAAGAACCCTTTCTACACCCTACTGTTACATAATAGATTCGCGTTATTTGTGGTAGTTATGTTCTGTGAAGGTGTTATGAACACTGCATTAGTGAATACTGTACCATTACTCCTGGGAAACGATACAGGGTTAGGTTCCTGTGAGCTTCTGGTCATTTTTGCCAATCGGTCAATACACAATCTTGTTTTCTGTGTGTTTCTGTTTAAAGACACCTTGTTTAATATGTATTGTTGATTCATTAAGATTGAACTCATGGCCAACAGCAGCAAACCTCATGCCTGAATGAAGCTTACCTCATGCATCTTTTCTCTCTAAGACCCATCATAGCCTTCGTGTGCTTAAGAATACTAGATAGCACTTCTGCATGCTGTTTGGAGGCCATTTTAACCAGCAAAATCACCAACAAAAAGTACAAAAATGCAAACACACAAACATGACACTAAATAGGCCACAAAAAGAACACTTGTTTATATAAGAGCTAAAACAAAAAAGTGGAGTACAGACTTGTTAGACTTCAGTTGGGAATGTGTGTAGGGTAACTCAAATATTTCAGTGTTCTGCACATGTTTCAGTGCTCTCTACAAATGACCATGAGTATTGATTTTTGGATTACAAAAAAGTTTTAGTGAGTAGATGAATTTGCAAATATAGAATTCATGAATAAAGAGGATTGGCTGTATTTTAAAAATTTATTCAATTAATTTTTCAATTGACAAATATGGATCTATTGTGTTTCCATGAGACTTTTTTGGGGAGCTTCCTGATAGGCATTAGATGTTTTCCCAAAGGTTTGTCACCTTCTTGTGAATTGTCTAGTCTGTTCTTCTGGTCTTACAGATTTGCTTATTTATTTATTCTGGTCTGAGAGATTTATAATTTCTTGCAATATTCTTTCAATGGTCATTCATTGAATTTTTTTGTGTGCTGAGGTTTTATTTATACAGTCAACACTGTCATTCAGTTGTGTGATTTTCTTCATTTTTTCCATGCTTTGAAAACTCAAGATAATGATTTTTTTTTTTTAGTTGGAGTCTCACTCTATTGCTCAGGCTGGAGTACAGTAGCATACTCATGGCCACCCTAGCATCAACCTGCTGGGCTCCAGCGATCCTTCTGCCTCAGCCTTCCATGTAGCCGAAAGTATAGGCTTGTACTACCACAGCCGACTAATTTTTTATTTTATTGTAGAGATGAGGTCTTGCCAAGTTGCCCGGGCTGGTCTTGAACCTGAAGGCTCAGGCAGTCTACTCACCTCAGTCTCCCCAAGTGCTGGGATTATAGACTGAGCCACCAAGCCCGGCTAGATGATGATTTTCAATTGGAAAGGTTAAAACCAATGTAGGTGAAAGTGGTGGGTAACTAGGTTGAGAGTGGTGACTGAGTATGTGGGTACTTTATCTGAATTTGAGTGTCTAGGCCCAATTTCATCATGTGTTATGACACTTAAAATGTCTTATAGAGGTAATCTGTTTGAAAATGCTTTGTAAACCTTAAAACACTGTCAAAAATATAAGGGCATAATATTTTCTGATTTGTCGACTTCTGTTGACAATCTTAAAGGACAGAAGAAAGGCCAAAAAGACTGAAAAGAGAAGCAGATATTTTTCAGAAATTAAAAACATTTAAACTTTCTGAAATAGAAAATGATAGATTTTGCTAAATGTGGCCCCGAAAGCTGTATGGTGATTTCCTAGCAACATTTTAGCCTTCTCAGGTTAAATATGGTTGTGGCTCTCTACCATGTGGCCCAGTCTTGTCATTATTACTCCCCTTTACACATACTGTATTACACATACTCTTCTTTCCTGCAAGCCAGTGCTTCCCTCCTTCTGAAGCTTTGTTACAGCATCTTTACCTTGTATGTAGCTATTTGCATGTGTCATTTTTCTTCCTCCTGGAAGATAAGCTTCTGTCTTATTACCCTACTCCAGTGCCTTCTAAAGAGTAGGTGTGGATAATCCTCAAATGGAGAGGTGAAGAAAAGAAGGATTAGTCTGTGGTTGGTTATCCAGGAAAGAGACATGGTCAAGTCAGCATGGGTTCTCAAGAACAGGCATCAGATACTTAGAGTTTGGGTCATGTTGTTGTTAGGGGATATTAAATCCAGCCATTTGATGAAATTTCTTAGGATTTTTTTCTTTTTCTTGACAAGTTTGAAAAGTATGGGCTTGATTATAAGAAGATACATAGATGTGTTGCAGGTTGGTTAGCTATTTGACCCTGTGCAATTCACTGCCTTGCCACTGCTATTCTAACTTTTCCATCAAGATACCATTAAGGAAGAGAAAGTTTATACTTTCTTTTGAAGGGTGTAGAGGGTTGAATGTGTAGGGATTGAAGGTGTATTTTGGGCAGGGTGTAAAGAAACTTTGGGAAGTCAGCCAGGAGATAAATGCCTTTGAAGTCTCATTTTTGTATAAAGGTAAATCCATTTTGTAATTTTACTTTTTAACGTATCCACATTTGTTTTAACATAAAAATATTTTAAATTATCACCAAATAAAATGATTTGAGTAGCCCTTTTCAAATAGTGTGGTGTTCTGGTTTGAGAACAGTGGTCTTTGGTAAACAAAGGTGGATTAAATTTGTGTCTGTCCCAATGTTGGGAGGGAAGGTAACCAATTGGATGTCAGAAATCAGGATAGAAAAGGCTGCAAAAAGATGAAGGCAATCAACATGAACAAATACACAATTAAGCGCTACTGAATGCAACTTCCTAGAATGGGGGAAAAGGTTGCATGTTTATAGAATGGGAGACCTGGATCAATAGCAACTCTTGTTAAAAAGATTTAAGATTTCAGCCAACCATTTGACATGGTTGGCCCTCTCAGCAGCATTAATGGCATGGTATTCAGAATGAAGGAGATAATCATCCTGTTGTTTTCTGCCTTGGTTTGGCTGCCTCCAAGGTTTGTTTTCAAACAAGTTCTACATTTTAAAAGGGCAAACCAGGGAGGTAAATGGACTAGAAACTATGCCCTTCCAGGAGTAGTTAAAAGGCTATCGGGTGGAAAGGAAAGCAAAATTAATTCTTAAATTCAGGGGCAGAATTGGAATTTTGGGATAGACAACATGGTTCTCTATTTCAATAATTCAAGACTTTTCCTTTGTATGCAAACATAAAATGGATATCATATATATTATTTAGTAATTTTGTTTCCACTGGATAGAGCATGTATATTTTTTCATGTCAATATTTATAGATTTGTATTATCATTTTTAATGGCTACATAGCAGTTCTTTATATGAATGCACTCTTATTTATTAAAACCATCCCTGACTGATAGTTATTTTGGTTGTTTCAATTTCTTAGTATCATAAACAACAACACTACAATGAATATATTTGAAATACACTCATCACTCTGTACTTGTCAAGTTACTTCCTTAGGAAATTTCCCAGAAGTGGAATAGCTGGGTCATTGTTAGTGCTTTTTGTTTAGTATTTATTTTAGGCTTTAGATACTTAATGCCAAACTGCCTTACCTGTAGTATGGACTGGATGTATTAAGTTTAATTACCCAAAATCAGAGATGTTATAGAAGGGATTTTGGACAAATCTGAGGTTCCTTCAAAAATATGAAAGTTTTTATGCAGGACCAGGTGATTATTCCATCAAGAGTTGTTATGTTTAAATCATACTGTTGTAGCAAACTAATTGTTAAGAAAATAATGCAGACATTTTCTGCATTCAAAACGCTGTGGAAATTGACCGGTCAAGAGAGGTGTATGGCAGGCTGCAATTCAATGCTGTTAGATTGCATGTGCAATAGAAATAGCAAAGGTATCTTCCAGCAAATTAATTATTTTATTTTGCCGAGATGGGGGTCTCGCTATGTTGCCTAGGCTTGTGTCAAACTCCTGACCTTAAATGATCCTTCCCCCTCAGCTTCCAAAGTGCTGGGGGTTACAGGTGTAAGCTACCTTGCCCAGCTGC
This sequence comes from Tarsius wallacei, assembly GCA_963574415.1. NCBI lineage: Eukaryota > Metazoa > Chordata > Mammalia > Primates > Tarsiidae > Tarsius > Tarsius wallacei. The sequence continues at coordinate 14,623 of CAUYQG010082420.1, forward strand.
ATTTTATAACTTATATAAACAGCTTTTCCAAACTAAGTAAATTGTATTTCTACACACTGCCAGAGCTGATAATCTTTGCTTCTGGGGAGGATGGGAACAGGCAAAAAGCTGTTCTAGACCATGTTCCCAATAAAGAGCTCAAAATGATTTTGCACGTTTTATCCTCATGACCCAAAGCTCAGCTCAAGTGAGATGGCGTGGTGTACTGGGATCATCATCAGCATAGGGGATTTTCTGCTTCACTACTTGGGTAAGCCTGCTGGACCGGTCTGCCATAGTTCTTACCTATAAATGAGATGAAGTATCAATACTTCTTAAAGAATTATTGAGAGAATTTCATCAGATTATATATAGGATAGTACTTCATAATCTGTAAAACACTATACAAATACCGGTTGTCAACATCAGGTAATAGAGCTTTCCACCTTAAATCTTTTTAATGGATGAAGGAGCAAGTAAACTTCATCAAGGCAGAATTTGGGTCTAATTTTTGCCTGATTTTTGTCTTCGTAATGTTTGGCTCATAGTTGCAATTCACTAAATATTTGTTGAATGAATGCAAGAAAAAAAGTGGAATATAGGCTGAACTGGCATAAAATAATGAAAAATTTCCCATTGAAAAATGTGTCTTCTTACCTTTGTGAATAAATACTGCTGCTCATATCTTATAAATGGGGAAGCTAGATCCGTTGATTCTCAAATCATTCTGGCAGGCAGATTCTGCATTTTTCAGGTGATTTTTAAAAATCACTAAAAAGATTACATCAAGTACTTTGTTGTTTTAGAGAAAAGATAGAACCAAGCCTGTGTTCTGTAGTTCTGTTGTGTGAAATCATTTAAAACAAATGGATGAAATATTTTGTCATTTTAACTTTACTTATTGACCCTTAATAGAAAATAATTTTGTTTATTTTTTATATATCTCTCACCAAGTCTCTGTTCCAGGAAGCTAATTTTGTTATCCATGTCCCTAATGTGGCAACTTTGTCTATATTTCTGTTCTTTGTGCATTGTGTTTGGTCTTAAACTATGAATTCCATTAACTGAGAACTCCAAACAGCTATTATGTAACTGAAATGATACTCTGTGTCAGTTCTATGCATTGTATTTGAGAATAAACATGCTGTTTTATTTCTGGTGGGACTTCTCTCATTGCCACTAATAATATGATGTTACTGAAAAGATAAGCCTATGAATAAACCTCATAAGTACTTTTCATTGTTGAAACAAATAATCTTTCAATTTAAGATTACACGATTTTGTATCTATATGTGTGTCTGTATTTTCAAATAGGAGGTAGACCATTAGTTTTTATCCTTGGGCTTTAGATAAGTGTCAGTAAAATTGAGTCCAGAATTGTATTTATATATGCTTTCCTAAGAAGCAGTTTCTCTTTCCTTTTTTTGAAATCAGAATCTCATATTGCTCTATGGTCCAGAAATATTTAGGGGTCACTGGCCCAGCAAATTCAGTTCAGCCCTGGTGACTTATTTGATCCATGGTGACTGTGTCACTATGAAGTGATGTGAAATGCCTAAACTAGCACAGGGCACACGTAGGTGCTAAACAAATATTTGTTGGAGACGCAATAAAAATCACAAGTGCTTTTTTAAAAAAAATATATATATATCTGTAACATATTATGACCCATGAGCTCCTAGAAGATAGGGTCCTTGTCTTACCCATTCCCTGGCTGCTATCCTAACTTCTCACCCTGTCTCCCAGTGTAATACAATGTGCACTTTCTATATCAAAGTATGTCTTTATACTTTTTTCGCTAAATGTCTCCGCACATACAAAACAATCTGAGCATGTTTTCTCAGACTTTTATTTATAAATTATACACATGTATATGTCTATTTTGAGGACACATGTTCAGATTGTTTTGTGCAAATACTATAAAACATACATCGTTGTAATGTTAAAATAAGAAAGATGAAAAGCAGTGTTTTTAAGTGAATTGATAACCATGATGGCTTCATATTAAAATTAGCTGATATCTAAAAGGTACACTATATACTTATTTCTGCTCATGCCTACTTTTGGTCCTGCTCATCATCTGAGCGTGCACCCAGTTCTGGCTTTTCATGGCTCCTCTTTCACCTCCTAACATCCTTTCAGCAGATGCTTTTATTGTTGCTTATTCTCTGTGCTTCTTAATTCAAATTCTTGAGAGCTGGGATCTGATTGACACAGTTCAACTTATGTCATGTCAGCTCATGTGAATCTCTTTGATATGCAGTGTTGTTTTGGGTTTCCCTTGGGAGATTCTGTCTGGTCCACACAGGTGGCTGCATGAAGTGGGAGACAGTTACTTGGCACAAACATGGCTGCTTAGACAGCAAAGTGTGTGTGGGACAGCTCCTCTGAGAGAGCCTGGTGAGGCTGGAATGGTTATCAGCTTCAGCATTACACAAATATGTAATATTCTCTGTGGGTTGAGAAGAGAGACCAAAGTCTGACTGCCTCTTTTTCCTTTATAAATCCATGCTTATATTCTTTCAAAGACCACTAGGCATGTTAGGCAAGCTTTTGGTAATTTAAGTAAACCAGAGAGCTGGAGACCATTTATTCCTGTAAAGGTATTTCCCACTCATTCACTTTCTCTATCTAGTTACTGCTGGGGAAAAAATGGTAGCAGCTCTATCTTTAAAATTTAACTCATAGTTCATGCAATAGGAAAGTCAACCCTAATTAATAGTTTTGTGCTTGTTCCCATTATGCCTTGTGCAGACAGTAATTTAAATATTTCTTCTGCAGAACACAACTTGTTTCTTCTAAGTCCTTTCTACACAGATTGGAGCACCAGCAAAGAAACCTTTTGCAGCACTCTTACTTTGAACATGCCATATAAATCAAGTGCATGTTTGGGAATATGAGACCTATTTATCCTCCCATGCGAATGTTTTATTTTGAAAAGTATCTCTTCTTAAGTCCCTTCCTCATGGAACTTTGGTGAAGTGTTGGCCCATTTTAAAGCTAATATTGGCTATCTGGATAGATGCCCAAGCTTGTCAGAGTCAGACTTTCTCATTTGAGTATGTTCATGCAGTATAGAAGGCTGTACACATTTTATAAATTTAAGGGGCCCAGTGGTATCGGATTTAGAGTTAAAGACTAGCTCCAGACTCTCCAGCATGGGCATAATTTATAGTTTTCCAAAGAGAGAGTACTAAAGTTTAGCACTTTGTGTTCTTTAGTTTTTTTATTTGTGCTCATAACAGGTAGCTGTGATTATTCCCATTTTACAGAAAAGAAAACAAAGCTCAAAAAGAAAGTGATTTTACTGAAGTCACAGACCAGTCAAGTGTGAGGTAGAAAGTGATTGTGACTGAGAATAGCTTACATTTCTTCTAATGATGTGGTACCTGAACATTTATTGTCATTTATTATCATATTCACACTCACCTCATTTACAACTTAGAGATTTAAATTCAGTTTCTCAAGACTGTTTATAAACCAAGGACAAAAATGTTCACATGTTGATATATTTCCTTTCATTTATTTTATATTTTTTGTTTAATCTCTTTAGCCTCATACTGTTTTCAACCTAACTTTATAAGCTAAGCATTTCCTCATCTTAATAAAGTCTTTATAAATATAATTAATGTCTTCATCCAAATTTAATAAGTTTAGATCTCTGAAATTTTTCTTTTATAAAAAATAGTGAAGCAATGCCTAAGTCTATGGATTAATTTTTTTTTTTTTTGAGTCAGTCTCACTCCATTGCCCAAGCTGGAGTGCAGTGGCACACTCATGGCCATCCCAGCATCGACCTGCTGGGCTCCAGTTATCCTTTCGCCTCAGCCTTCCAAGTAGCCAGAACTACAGGTGCGCACTAACATGCCTGGCTAATTTTTTATTTATTGTAGAGATGAGATCTCACCAAATTGCCTGGGCTCAGGCAATTCACTTGCCTGGGCCTCCCAAAGTTCTGGGATTACAGGCTGAGCCACTGAGCCCAGCCTATGGGTTGATTTTTTAAAAAGCCATTATTTCCTTACTGTGTATTATTAGAAGCAAAATTAGAGGGTCAGAAGTTACAATTAAAAAGATTGTTACCACTTCAAAAACACTTGATACATTTTGCCAAATTGATTTCTTTTACAAATGGGATTGATTTCTATCTCCATTGTGGTTGATATGAATGCCTATCTCCCTGTAGACCAAGTCCCTAGTGGGGAGGTAGAGGGATCTGGTGCTCTCCCACCCAGCTGCAGAGCTTCATCTAGGGACCAGCCCCACTGTGGAGCTTTAGGAGCCTGTTAGTGCAGAGGTGTGTTCTTACTGTCGGTCTGACATCTTACCGTTTGACCCAGTCCCTGCCCATCTCCCTGCCTCTTTCTGCTTCCTCTCTGATCTGTCAACTTTATCTCCAAAAGCCTAACTTTCTATTCCTGTAATTTGTCATTCTCTTGCTTATATCTTCCCAGTATGTGAAAGTACTAAGATGTGAATGTCCCATCTAAAAGTCATGTGGAAACTTAATCCCCAATGTAGCAGTGTTGAGAAGTGGGGCCTTTAAGAGGTGATTGTGTCATGGGGGCTCTGCCCTCATGAATAGATTAATCCACTCAGGGATTAATGGATTAATGGGTTATCACAAGAGAGGAACTGGTGGCTTTAAAAGAAGAGGGGAGACCTAAGCTAGCATGTTAGCACGCTCAGCCTACTCGCCATGCGATGCCCTCTGTAGAGTTTCCACCAGCAAGAAGGCCCTCCCCAGATGTGGCCCCTTCCCCGTGGACTTCTCAACCTCCATAACTGTAAGAAACAAACTCCTTTTCTTTATAAATTACCCAGTTTTAGGCATTCTGTTAGAAGCAGCAGAAGAAAAATCGACTAAAGCAGTAATTTTATTATTTCTAATTGTATTCATTTTTCTTTCATGTAGACTTACAAGAGATTTCAAAGAAGCTCTTGGGTTTATCATTTCTGTTTTTCTGTTATTTAATGCATTCATTGTTATTTGAAATATTTTGTTTTGTAGTCATTTTCCAAAAAAAATTGAGTTGAAGTTGAGTGTTTCTTCTCACTTGGACATGTAGTTCACTTATTTTAATTACTTAGGGCTTACGTTTATTTTTGTTCTCACCTTCACCAGATCCCATAAGGTTTGCTATGTTGGGTTTCTGTTTTCATTCATTCTGGACTTTCCCTTCCTCAAGACTTTTTGTTAATTTCAAAATAGTCTTGTATTAGGATTTATATGTCTTTGAAACAATAATTATTTAGGAGGAAAGTTTTTTTCTTCATGTTTTAGGGTTTTTGTTTACATGCCTGTTATTTCTACAATGGCTTTGTTTTAATCTGTACTTGAAGTATGGCCCATCATTGCTACTTTGCAGAATTTATTGAATTATTTCTTAGCCTAGTATGATTGTGGTGTGTACATTTGGGGAAAAACTTATATCTATAGAGGTAACATAGACTTAAATTTTTAAATCCATAGCTGTATTTTCATTACAATGAAAATGTGATGTCCTTAGCATGCCTTGAATGAAGCCTTGATTTGCTCTTCTAGCATGGTTAACAGTTTTGAGGTAACTGAATCTTGCTATTAGTTGGACTGACAGCTGCATTGTTGTCCAGGGTGCCCAGCTGTGTGAGCAGCCTGCAGTATAGAAAGAAGTCAAGGCAGAGGTCCCCAGAAGCCTACTCTGTGACCTAGACCCTGTCTTTGGGGCACTCTTGTAAGAAAGTTAATCTGTTAGAGGAATCTTCATCGACATAAGAGGCAGAAATAATTTTCTTAATGCTGTTGATAAAATCTGGATGTATCCTGTTTCATACTCTTTATTATGGAACCTGAGCATTGGAGACTTTTATTTTCCTTCTAAAACCTCTTGCCTCAATTAACTTACATTAATTGTAATTGAAAATGTGTATTTTTATACGTTTTTAGGAAATATGTATGCTAATCAGATAGTGACTAAATTGTGTTGCTTTTCATGTTAAGTTAATAAAGTTATTTAAGACTCCTTGGTTGACCTTTTGCTATTATAAGGTACAGTGAATCTATTTGTCCCTAAATCTTTTGAGGGGAATTTCTTGAACATTATTTCCTTACTAGGTATTACTAGAGATGAAATAACTGGATCAGAAGTTGCAAATGTATACATTTTAAACTGTAACCACCCTGAAGACCCTTGATGCCTTTTGCCAAATTGATTTCTTTTAAAATGGGACCAATTTGCACCCTCATCAAGGTATGTGAGAGCGCCCATCTCTCTGTAGACCTATCCCCTAGATAGTTCCAGCATTTCAGCCAAAACCAGTTCTACTGTGGGGTGTTTTGTGTGACAAAGTAGTGTCATATGTCTTCTCTACAAGAAAAAGCATTGTTACCAAGGCAAACAGTGATACTTGATACAGCTATATATATGCCAGAGAAAACCCAGAGAGGTTGTTGACAATTGCTAGAGGTTATGATAATGCAGAAGTTACAGTGTGTTCCTTTGGCAACATACATTAATGAATTTTCCTAATGTTGGAGCCCTTCTTTAATGAAAATTCTGTACACTTACACTGGACAAATAGTAAAATAAAAAGCCTTAGTTAGGAATGTATTGCTTGTTAAAACTGAGCAAAGTTGTTATTTAATAAGGTAGGCATTTTGTTTTCATTTGGCAAGGAAATAGCCAGACCTCACTTTAAAATCAAAAACTATTTTTAAGAGAGAACACATTTTTAAAAAAGAAAACAATGACCCAAATATACTCTCTAGTCCCTAGGCACCTATAAATCTCATGTAAATTTACACTTAGAAAATTAACAATTTGACTTTCTTGAATGAAGGCCAGACGTGCAATTGAATGTAGAGTTTCAGCTGAGAAACGTAGATGCATGGAGCAGGGTATGTTTCTTAATTTACCAAAATAATAATAATAATAATGAGTATACATTTTGTTTAAAAGGCAGCACATAGTATTCAGAAAGAGAGAGAGAGAGAGAGAGAGAGAGAGAGAGAGAGAGGGAGAGATAAGCCTTTAGGAAAATATATAAGTATTTGATAAGGACTCAGAGTTTGTTCTTCAGCTTCTTGTTTCATGAATCAAGCCCTATGTTCACCCAGTGATCTTCTTCCCAGTTTACCTGTGGTCTAGGTACAGAACAATTTGGAACATCATAGTTGGGCATCTTTGTTGTCCCACATGGGAGGTGGCTGAGTGACAATACTCATTTTCCTTTTTACAGGTATTTCAGTTTAAAGCAAATTGAATCTAGAAAAATTAATGTTTGCCTTCCACAAATGCAATTGATATTTGTAATAAACATAATTTTTTAAAAAAAATGCTTGTTTTGGCCAGGCTCCATGGCTCAGCCTGTAATCCCAGCACTTTGGGAGGTTGAGTCAAGAGTATCCTGAGCCTGCGGGTTTGAGGCCCACCCGGGCAACTTGGCAAGACCTTGTCTCTACAATAAATCAAAAAAATTAGCTGGGCGTGGTAGCACACACCTGTAGTTCCAGCTACTTGGAAAGCTGAGGTGGAAGGATTGCCGGAGTCTGGCAGGTCAAGACTGTGGTGGCTGGGAGCATGAGACTCCAACTCAAAAAAAAATGCTTGTTTTAAAGGATGTATGTATTGCACAGACATTTTAAACAATGTCAGTGTCTTCTTTGTATCAGAACATGTTTTAACTCATGAAATAACAAAGACTATTACTGGCAGTATGTTCTTTCCATGTTTCCATTTTTATTTTAAATGCATTTTGGAAATACAGTTTCTTTTGGGGCTAGAAAAAGGTAAGATTGGATCAAGTGATCTCTTTTGGACTTGCTTTTTCATACTTTGCAGTCTGGTCAAACACCACCTAGTACAGTAAAGTTTGGATTTAACAAGAAGTTCTCTTTTCTTCTAGCATGTTTTCTGAGAATAATATTTGAGCTGGTATAAATTTTAATTACTGGCAGATGTGGAAGAGAGTCCAGCTTGTAGTATTCATGATACTGAGATGCTGCTGCCGTAATTAGTCAAGTACTCTGTGAGTTAATGTCCTTACCAAAGGGCAGTCTTTATAATCAAAGGATAAAATATAATTTGTAGCTGTGGAGGACCTAGATTAATAAATTAAAGTTGCAACCTTACCTGCCTCTAAATTTATTTAATAAATAAAAATTAGATTTCGTTTTGTTCTGTTTCTAAAGCCAGGAGCAGCATAAGCAATTATAGTGAGAAAAGGTAGAAAAGTTAGCAGGGATTAAGTCCTAGGCATTTTGTTTTTATTTTAAGAAAAATTTGAAGTGGTTGACAGATTTTCTAACTCAGCACTCCCCACTCCCACATTGATTGATGTCTGCTTTAAAAATCCTGAGTGAAAAGACTGAGGAATTATTTCATTGTGGTCAGAGTGACTGATGTCAGAAGGTCAATCTTCCTACATTCCAAGATGCATGTGCACTTAGAGAAGGTTTACTATTAAATTGGGTTGACTATAGATGAACAGTGTACTTTCTGTTTTCGTAATTGCAGTTAGCTTTAATTAGAGGCACTGAGTATAAAACTAGGAGTTGCTTTGAGGAGCTAAGCAGGGGATTAATGGGCTGTGCCCATCCACTGCAGGATGCTTGCCAGGGTAACCTGGCTTTGTCTTCATAATGGAAGGAGTCTTGTCCTGTGGAAATAGAAATTACGGATGCATCACTAGATCATATGGCCTTTGTTCTCTGGCTGGGCATGTTTGAAAAGGCTCATCTCAGACCCATTCCTCTCTCAGAGAGGTGACTGAAGTTTTTTGTACCTGTAACATTCCATGAAGGCTAAGGAGCAGTGGGGTGATGAGTGGGCAGGGCGCCAACTGTCTTTGCTGAAATACCAGAGCCTGAGCTCTGATCATTAACCAGGCTGGAGAGCATTTCCTTGGCGTACTCTACTGCCTGACCCAGTTGACAGGGTGCTCTGGGAAAACATCCCTCACTACCCTCTCCTCCCTCCCTAGATGGAAGTTTGGCATTTATATGATTGTTAAAATTAAAATGAGCAGCTGCACCACTCTATTCGCAACAGGGAGGAAGCCTTATGTTTGTAATTATTGAAAGTGCTCTCTCTCTTTTTAAGTGTGTATGTATGTTTGAAATAGAAAACTGTGTTTGCTCTGTTTTTTGCACACAGTAGAACTAGACTGAAGTCATTTTTTTTCATGAAGAAAAAATCAAAATAATTTCCTCAGACTATTCTGAATTTTGACAAGGCTAACATTTGCTAGGCTTTGTCTTACAAAAAAATAAAGCAAAGCTCCTGGACTTCTCCCATCTTACTTGGCAAATGAGGGATCTGGGGTACTTGTCTTAAATGTTACAACTTAATTAAAGCAGCAAACAATATTCTAAAAGGCAGCAACTGATACGTGGTAATGCCTTTAAAACTTCATAGTAATAACCTTCAGTGGGGTTTATAATAATATGGAGTTACATATTCTCCATTTACATACGGAAAGTTGAAGCACAGAGAAAGTTAGTACAGTACTTGCCTGAAGTCAGTCACACAGTTGGTGACAAAAGCCACATTCTTAGTACTATAAAGAGACTTCTGTTTTATATGATACATTAATTACAGAGATCGTGTTCTGATTAATAGTAAGGAAAGAATGGCTTAAGCAATATGCTTAATGAGTGGCTCCCTAAATATGGTCCAGTCATCTGAGAGCTTGTTAGAAATTTGAAATTCTGGCCAGGCATGGTGGCTCATGCCTGTAATCCCAGCATTTTGGGAGGCCAAGGTAGGAGGATTGTTTGAGCCCAGGAGTTTGAGACCAACCTAGGCAACACAGAAGACCTCATCTCTACAAAAAATAAAAGAAAAAATAGCCAGGCGTAGTGTCACACACCTGTAGTCCCAGCTACCTGGGAGGCTGAGGTGGGAGTATTGTTTGAGCCGAGGAGTTTGAGGCTGCAGTGAGCCATGATCATGCCACTGCACTCCAGCCTGGTTTGAATGCTCAAGGTTGCTGAGGTGTAATATATACTCCCTTGGGGTCTGAGTGTATACAGAGTAAGAAGCAGCAGGCAGCCTCCCTGGAGGCCCTACATAGGCAACCCAAAACTGACTTTTCAAAGTGCAGAGAGAAGATAGGTAAGAAAACAGAAGAGGACTTAATATTTGAGGTGTCCCTGTTCTGCCAGACACTGTGCTTGTCTTCCCAGCAGGTCTGCATTCAGCCCTCAACCCAGTCATGTGCCTGCCATTACTGTGTCCCTTGTGCTCTGTGGGTACTTCATCATTTTCTTTTTTTTTCTTTTTCTTTTCTTTTTTTTTTTGTGAAAGCAGGATTTATTGAGAGGACAGAAAAGCTCCCGTAGTGGGAGGAGACCCAAAGGGGTTGCCCTACTTCATCATTTTCTAGTTGTAATCTCAGTCTCAAGAACCGTCTCAGATGTTTGCTTCCATTCTTTGGTTGACAATCACTGAGAGTTAACATTCTGTTTCATTTGAGGGCTGTGCATTCCTTCATGGGGCATGCACTTTCTGTGGAGATATGGAAAGCTTCATCCTAAACTTGGGGCTTCTTCCTGGAACAGTAATTTTACTTTAGGCTTGTGGGAGAGAAGAGAAGGGACCTTGTCTTTCGTGTAAACTGCTATATCCCCCATACCTGCCATGTACCAGGTGCTTGAACTATTGAACGGATTTTTATACTGTTAACACAAAGATTGTATAATCTCCCAGAGAGCTTGTGTCTACCCTTCAAACTTCTTTTTTTTTTTTTTTTGAGGGGGAGTCTCACTCTGTCGCCTAGGCTGGAGTGCACTGATACACTCATGGCCACCCCAGCATCAACCTGCTGGGCTCCAACGATCCTTCCACCCCAGCCTTCTGGGTAGTTAGAACTACAGGTGTGTACTACCACACCCGTCTAATTTTGTTTTATTTATTGTAGAGACGAGGTCTCGCCAAGTTGCCTGGGCTGGTCTCGAACCCGTGGGCTCAGGCCATCCACTCACCTTGGCCTCCCAAAGTGCTGAGATTACAGACTGAGCCACCAAGCCCAGCCTAAACTTCTTTTTTAAGGCTGTGGTTCTCAAAATATAGTCCCTCCGCCAGAAACAGCATCACCTAGGAAATTGTTAGAAATGTAAATTCTCAGGTTTCACCCCAAACTTAATGGATCAGAAACTCTGAGGGTGGGACCCAGGACTCTGTTTTAACAAGCCCCATAGGTGGTTTTGATTTATACTAACATTTGGGAACCACTGGCTTTAGGTATGAGAAGTAGGCATTTTTTAATGGGGTACTTTTTATTATAATTTTCTTGGTAAATATAGCTGTTTCACATGGAAGTTTTGAGCATAAGAGCACACTGAAGCTCATGATGGCATCCTCCAAAGCACCAGAAAGCTCTGGGTGCTGATTGTTTCCTGTTGACACAATCACTGCGTGAGAAGGCCCTCACGCAGTGCCCAGCTAGGAGGCCTTCTTCCACTTTGGACCCACGTCACCACCAGATGTGGTCACTTTCCTCACAAGGCCTGAAAGAGGAGACTGGGGGTTACAGAGCTCTTCTTTCAGGGGCTTATGGCTTAAAGGGCAGAACTGAACCAAGTAGGACCCCGTCAGACAGAAAATCACTTTCTACTCTGATCACCAAAAAACCAAAAAAACTAGGAATGGGAGGGAAATTAAATTAAGGCTGAGGTCTTTTGTTTTCTTCAAAGTAGGAAATAGTATTCCTGCTTTATATATCTAAACATCAAGTAAAGAAATATGATCTGGATTCCTGAGTTCCTTACTTCTTATGCAGTCTCTCAAGTGTGTCCATGTGTTTGCCTTTGCCAAGCCATGGAGGGTAAAATATATATATATTAGTACCAGAGTTTACACAGACAACAGTCAGATAAGCAATCAAGTGCTTCATTTCTGATTAATACTAAAAGAGAAAAGCTTTTTTTTTTTTTGAGCCCTCTATACAAAATTTTACAAATTAAATATATCTATTTTAATAGTTTTCCCTGGGACAACATCAACATCAGAGTTTAGGAGTATTTCTTACAACCAATTAAAAAAATACATGCATGATATTGCTAGATGTATACATTGCCATAGCATCAATGTATGTTTTTGAGGATCAATTAAGCATGACAGTTGAAAATCGAGTACCCATTACCAGGTTGGACTGTTCTTTACTGTCAAGAAATTCTACTTGGATGTTCGTGGGAAAAATTATTACAGACCCTTCCAATTATCTGTCAGAAAACATACTACTCTAGACAATCATTTTCATTTTCTCCCACCTCTGTATAACATTTAACATTTATTTGAAATGTTAAGTCCAAGATATGCTAAAAATTCCATCTCTAAGATAGAAAGCCTGTAGGTGGGGAGGGGCTGAGAGCAGAGCATCCTCATAACTCTAGGAATTTTACTATTATGTCTTGATTTAATAAAATGGCTGCAGCTGAAAACAGGAGAAATTGACTATGTGCAGGTTTGAACACATAGACATAAAACATGTCAGCCAAAGTAGAGTATTCAGCATGCAAGCCAAGAAAAATAGGGCCCAATGAGACAAACTGTGTCAGGAGAGGAACACTGAATCAGGAAGGGCGAGAGGTGTAGTCACTAGGGAAGTGTTCCCAGTTGAAGACTGGCATCCTCCATGTCTTTCCCATCATACCTCCCCCCAATCCTTGGTCTTCCTCCCTCAGCTCTGAATCTGGGCCTCCTCTGCACACCTGGTTATTAGATTGGTGACTGGAAAAGTGTGGTATTCAGCTGGGAATCTTTGGCTTCAAGGTACAAAACCAAATTAGGGAGGATTTTACCAGGAGACCAAAGTACTCCCAAGAATCCAGGATTCTCAGAAAAAATCTGCACTCAAAAATTAAAAAAGCACTGGGAAGTTGAAGGACTCTGCGTTGTTCCTTCTTCTCTCAGCTTCATCTCACCTTTCTGCAGACCAGCTCTGTCTGTTGTGTTGTCCACAAGAGCACAACACAGATCCAATTACATGTGGAGCCCACCTGGCAGCTCCTCAACCCCAGTTTTCAAAGCCCTAGGGGAGGAGAATCTTGCTTAGCTTCGGTCTGATGTCTTTACTTGGTCCAGTGAGCCATGACTGGGGAAGGTAAGGGTACTTGGGGGCAGTATGGGAGACCCACCTCTGACCCTGTGGCTCAGTCAGAAAACCCCATGGAAGGGAGTAGCGGGCATGGATGGAAAAAGACATTCTCCCGATGTGTACTATTCACATGTTGCTATGGGTTTATTAATTAACCCCACTCTCTGGGGGAGTAGGCATCTTTGGCTCCAAGATAATCTGGAAGTGGGACCCGAAAAACCTCAGGCCAGACAGTGAATCAGAGTCGGTGAATTTTCTAAAGTGACTCAACTCAATGAAACATCATGGTTGTCAGCATTTGTCCCCAGTGATGTCCATCGCTTTAAACAGATCATTTAAGCAGAAGTGGGGACAAACGACACTGGAAGTTCTTGGTGAAATGTTTGCATGATACAAAAGTCTTCTCATGAATCTCTGCTCTCCAAGTGTTCTTTATTCTGAATATCATTCTGATTTCTGATCCACTGATGGATGGCCATGATGTTTCTCCATTGAACTAAGAAAAATATGCAGGTTACTAGATATTAATCTTCCTTTCATTAGTTCATTTGCTCACTCAGTTGTTAATTTGAATTGGGAGCGAATCTTAGTTCACAAACTAGGGGTGCAGTTAATATTGCACTTGGCTGTGTAGTTGGTCCTTGTTGCTGTTGTTGTTTGGTTGGTTGTTTCCAAAGCCAAATTGGAAACCTATTTAATCCACAAAAGTAGCCCTCAAATTCCTAAACATTTTCTATAAATCTTTAATTAATACAAATATGGGTAGAAGTTTCCTTTCTCTTTTCTGGCTATGGATAATTTAGTTCAGTTAATATTCCTGCAAAGAAACATAAACTGTATACTTTTCCCTTAGAATCCTCAGTAACTAGACTATCTGTGAGTGCAGTTTCAATGATCAGGTACCTTCCTTTGGCCATTACTTCAGATGCTGCCTTGTCCATAGTACAACCACCTACCTTAAAAAATAAAATAAAAACATTTTGGAGAAAATTATTAGAATTAAATCAAGGGAACCAAATAGAAGATGGCAAAGCTTGAACATAACCTTAACAAAAATATGCTGTCTTGAGCAACTAGCACATTGCAGAGGCTCTGCGAATGCCTCTTCATCTAGAATTTCAGTACAAGCTATGCATAAAATATTTATACAGCACAGTGTGGTTGGCCCCTGACAAAAGCACGGGTTCAGATGTATGCTGTTACTATAGACGTCTCTAACGTATAAGCAGCTGAAGAACTTTGAAGGGTATTTGTAATGTTAGAAAGCAAAGTATCTGCCATGGGATTAAACTTGTGACTGATAAAGTAGCCTTGGTTCCTAGCCAAAAATATTTATCTTGTTATGGGAGTGACACTTAATAGTAAAGATATGTCATAGAGGAAGAGGAAGAAGAGAGTTTTCCAGAGAAACTTAAAAGAATGGATGGTGCAGAAACTAGTAACTTGGTTTACTACTGGCAGAAAAATTGGAGTAGTCCCTGAGATTACTTTTAAGGAAGAAATGTTACTAAAAACACAGCTGGGAATAATTCTGTTACCAAGTCTTTTTAAGAATAAATACAGAGCTTATTTGTAAAAATTAAAATCTATCACTTTACAATCTCTGGATGTCTATTATGTTTTATCTGTAATTGAGGAATGGTGGGTAATACTAATAGGCTCTTCATAGCACTGAAAGGATAAGGTACCTTATTAAGTGTTTAGCAGGTAGCAGCAATTTTTTGTTTTTACAATGATTACTTCCATTTATAATTTTGTCTGCCTTTTCTTTAATCCTCAAAATAGACTAGTGAAGTACTGATGCTTCCATAGAGATAAAATAAGTTGGGGAAACTATTTGTAATACCTATGGCACAGTTCGTATATTAGTGTCCTTATATATGAGGTATTACAATTAAGTTCCCAAACTCATCCTAGAAAAAGTACTACATACCTCATTGTTGATTATCACTACAGTCACCTTCAAAGTACTCACCCTGCCTGGAAAACTATGCCCTGATGCCAGTGCCTAGTTCACCCATCAAATCAATTTTGGAACTCTTACTGGAATGCTCATCAGAGCTGTTGTCGTATTACCCTTGATGTCCTGAATATCATCAAAATGTCTTCCTTTCATTATTTCCTTTATCTTCGGGTAAAGAAAAAAGTCATTGGGAGCCCAATCGGGTGAGTAGGGAGGGTGTTCCAATACAGTTATTTGTTTTCTGGCTAAACATTCCCTCACACACAGTGCTGTGTGAGCTTGTGCATTGTCATGATGCAAGATCTCCTTTGGGACCAATTTTGCATACACCTTTCTCATGCCAAGATTTTCAGTTAAGATTTTCATAACTGTTTCTCTGTCTATTTGGTCTGCTATGCTTATTATAGTCAGCCAATGATTTTGATGCACAATTTGACAAGTTTTGCTATGTTTTCATCAGTTCTCATTACTGGTTATCCTGACCTCTCTTCATCAGTGACACTTTCTCTCCCCTCAGAAAAACATTTAATCCATTTTTACGCTGACATTTTCTTCATGGCATTATCCCCATAAACCTGTACTAACGTGTCCCTACTTTCACTGCCATTCTTGCCAAGTTTAACAAGAAATTTAATGTTTGTTTGTTGTTCTAAGTCAAGCTCCAACAATCTTGTGACAGCACACAAAAACATGCAACGACAATAATGAAAACCACTCAGCAAGACACTGCCACATACTGACACGAACAAAGCTGCGAGACACTGATATAACAAGGTTATAAAACCTTACTGAGTTGTTTGTACAGTGCTGCCAACGTAAGCACATGGTGGCAAGTTTGCAAACTTGTCAGACTGCATATGAAAGATCCCTCAGTAGTCTTATGATAAAGATCGTTTCTGGCTCTAATAGACTTGAATTGGTTTTGCTTTTTGTAGACAAACGTTCCCAATTAATGTACCATTTTCACTCCAGTATCAGGGTACCAAGTTGATAATATCCTTGATATGTGAAGAGATATTACAAATCAATGAGATGAATATGCTAGTAAAAAAAATAAAGAACATGAGTAAGAAGTGTAAAAAAGTAAAAAATATTCAACCTTAAAGATAGGCTAATTAAAATAAAAATTTTTGAAATCTATAGAATACAGTTGAAAATGACAATACTATTCAGAAAGGGTGTAGTGGAGTGGGTATTGTCATGTGCCACTGGGTCAAGTGTTCTGTAGGGCAGGTTATCTGACTGTATCTCAGGCAAATACTTCAATACAGGTGTATTAAAGGATATCCCTATCAGCATTATTTATATAATCAAACATTGGAAGTAACTTAAATGCTTCAAGGAGATTTATTAAAATGGATTACTGTGCAGTCCTAAAAATGAAGGTATAGAAAACTATTAAATCTAGTACTTCCACCAGAATAAATGAAAAAAAAAAGGTTACAAATAATACCATACAATTCATTTTTAATAAGCATTATGTTTATGTACACATTTGTGTATTATGTTTAAAAACATGCCATGCAGCCTGAGCCTGCGGGTTCAAGACCTGGGCAACTTGGCGAGACCTCATCTCTACAATAAATCAAAAAAATTAGCCGGGAGTGGTAGCACCTGCCTGTAGTTCCATCTACTTGGAAGGCCGAGGCAGAAGGATCGCCAGAGCCCAGCAGGTCGAGGCTGCGGTGGCCGGGAGTGGCCACTGCACTCTAGTCTGGGTGATAGAGTGAGACTCCAACTCAAAAAAAAACCAAAAACAAACAACAACAACAACAAAAACCAAAAACATGCCATGCAAACATATCAAAGCCGAAGGAGGCTAGACAAAATGCTTAATTGTGCTTATGAATTTTTTCTTTATCATTATTATTATTATTATTATTATTATTATTTTGAGTCAGAGTCTCACTCTGTCACCCATGCTGAAGTGCAGTGGCATGTTCATGGTCATTGCAGCCTTGACCCCCTGGGCTTGGGCAATCCTTCCGCCTCAGCCTTCTAAGTAGCCAGAACTACAGGCACACACCACCACATCTGGATAATTTTTTGATTTATTGTAGAGATGAGATCTCTCCAAGTTGCCCAGACTGGTCTTGAACCCCTGGGCTCAGGCAATCCTCTCACCTCCACCTCTCAAAGTGCTTGGATAATAGACGTGAGCCACTGTGCCTGGCCTTTTAGATTTTTTTAAACTTACAGTAAAGAACAAGTACAACTTTGAAGAAATCAATATTTATCCTTTTAATAATTCATCATAGATCACATTACCCAGAGATAGTAATATAGTATTTGACCTGAACTTGGACTTTGCTCTGTTGATCTGAATATTTTAGTATATTTTTAAGTGATTTTGTTTTTGATTATCTTAAGTCTTATGATTACGCATACTTTTTAAATTTTTGTATATTTCCTCTACTTTAATCCTTCTAATGAGCTGGCAAAAGCACCATTCCGAATCACATATACACAGTTCCACAGTTTCATGTTTTTGAATAGTTGTTTAAAGACAAATCCTAAACT
This sequence comes from Tarsius wallacei, assembly GCA_963574415.1. Lineage (NCBI taxonomy): Eukaryota > Metazoa > Chordata > Mammalia > Primates > Tarsiidae > Tarsius > Tarsius wallacei. The sequence goes on from CAUYQG010082420.1 coordinate 32,162, forward strand.
ATAGCCTGACTTAGATAGTGAAGAATTCATAAGTAAAGTTTAACTTGCTACTATTGCTTGTTACTCTAACTTTTTTTTTTTTTAATTGGAGTCTCACTCTGCTGCCCAGGCTGGAGTGCAGTGGCAAGCTCATAGCCACTGCAGCCTCAACCTGCTGGGCTCAGGTAACTTTAGAGTTGATGGTATTCTGTAAGGTAGGATGGGGGTGACTAATATGTTGAATATCTGCTGTGTGATCTGTAAGGCCCAAGATCTCATCATTTTTACATCAACCTTCAGGGTAGATATTATTGTTCCCATTTTATACATAATGAAACAGAGTTTTGAGCAGACGCATCTTGCCTAACTTACGCAAAATGACTGGACCAGAATTTATGCCCAGGGACATCTAACTTCAAAGCACAATGAGGATGGAAAACATTGAAATCACCTTCATTTTACAGTCAAGAAAATTAAGCTCCAGGGGTTGGCCGGGGGTGGGGGGTGGACCAGGTCAAAGGTTCACAGGATGAAAGCAGTTTCTCTGCAAGAGAGTGGGTAGGAAGTGATCTGCAGAGAGAGGCTAAGGTTAAGGCTGCTGTTGTAAACAAATGGGATATGCCAAAGAATGTGATTATAGAAGTGGCATAGGAGAAAAAAAAAATGGACAGAGAGCAACAGGACGTGTAGGGAAGGTGGTGGTGGACGGATGGTGGGATGAGTAATGATGGAGAAGGATGACTTGTACACAATCCCAGGGTTTGAATCCCAGGCAACTGCCATTCATAGTTTTAAGAAAAAGGCCTCGTGTTTGTTATGGAGTATAGTCTGACTCTAGAATGACAAGAATAACAAAATATAAAAATTGAGTGGTATGCACGAGCTGACATGTGTTCACTACCTAAGGCATGGAGGAGAACAGTAACAGAACTAAAGGTGGACGGCTGTGAGGGATCTGGCGTTTTTCTTTGCAGATGCGCTGAATTACAACTAGAGCGAGCAAGCAGCTTTTACCTAAAGCAATGGGGACTCTGTTTGCATGACATCCTAGGTTCCCTTTTATTCTGGCTGTCCTTGCACCCCCAACAGGAAGGTGGCATATCTGGACTTTATTCTAAAATACATAGCTGTCTCTAATAATTGTTTGCCCTCTCCTGTGGATCTCAAGCCTAAAAAAGAGTATTGCTCCACCACATTTCCCTCAACAATTTTTTTTTTCCTTTCAGAATTATTGTCAGTGTACTGGACGGACTCCTGAACAACTGAATTACTTCCATCTTGTGACCACACTAGGAAATTGTCCATGGAGTTGAACTATTTATCGTAGTAGTTGCTGGCCTGACACAATTAAGGTAAGGTATAACTTTTTCCTTACAACTATCATGAAGTTGTCATGTTTATCTCCTTTAACTTTGCTTTTTAGAGACATGAATCTGTTTTCTTCTTTCATGTTCTAATAATCTGGTCAGAGTGCTCTTACTCTTCATATGTGAGTGCAGAGAAGACTTTTATAGGATGAAATATGAGCAAGCTATTTGACTCTGAAGAATAAAGGTGAAATGTGTTACTCTTTAGATCAAACCAGTGAAAGTACCTTATTTCCATAAACATAATATGCACAGACTGGATTATACTAGAGAAAAATAATAGATCAAAAGTATTATTAAGGCTACTTGAAAAAACAGAGATGCTCAAATATTAATATATTACTGACTTTATTCAAGTAAAGAAAATCTAGAAAATACAGAGAATTTAAAAGAAAAAAATATGTTATTCCACTTCCAGGGATAATCAGTGTTAAAATTTTACTGTATTATTTTCCTAGTTTTTGTAATGTGCATGTGTGCGAACTTTCTAGATTTTTGCAAATAGGTAGCAGTTACTACATGTTTGCCCTGTGCCAGGGTCTGTTCCAAGCACTTTATATATATTAATTTATTAATTCTTACAACCCTGTGAGGTTAGTACTTTCACTATTTCCATTTATACATAAGAAAATTGAGGTTCACTCAGAGAAATTAAATGATTTGTCCATGCTCACATAATTGGTAAGCCCACTTAGAACTTGAACCAGTCAGATAACCAAAGCCCATACCAATGGGCTTTTTTTTTTTTTTTAACATACTTTTCTATAATACAAAGAGTATTCCTTTTTTTCCACAGCATCATTTTAAATGACTGCATAGTATTCAGTTATGTGGGTATGCAATGGTTTATCTACTCTTCTCCTTTTGTTAGACACTTATATTATTTCTCTTTATTACCTTTAGAAATAATGTTGCAATGAACATCTGTTGTGCACATCCATGATTATTTCCCTAGGATAAGTTGCTACCACAAGTGGCATTGCTGGGCATTGATGGAATGTAGCACTTGGGTGTTGATGTACTCTGCTAATTACTTTCTCAAGGTAGTACTAGTTTATATTCTTGGTAGCAGCATATATAAGTGCCTGATGACTCTCAGCAACACTGAGAGTAGTAGCAACTTGTAAAAACAGTGTTTGTTTTTTAAACAGAATCAAGTGTTCTTGTTTAGGTCTATATTATCTCTTATTTGTTATACTATAGTAACCATGACCTTCTTACTGGTTTATCTCTCTCCATGTGGTCACAGTGTTAACACTAACAGTACTAACAGTACTACAATGACAGCACTTTAGCTTCTACTATGAATTACTAATTTGGCAATAATCACATTTCATTAAAAAACAAATGTAACCCTTGATCTTTTAATTATGTCAGTTTGGGCTTCTGGAAGATGATAGTTACCCACTTTGTAACTATAAGAATTTCAGGACAGTGGGTAAGGGAATGGGCTTTAGAGTTAGATGCCTGAGTTAAAATTATGGCTGTGCTACTTTGCCTCAGTTTCTCCACTAGTAAAATGGAAATAGTAATAAAGCCTCTTTTATAAAGTACTTTAGAATGGTGTCTGACTTTTGGTACATAATCAGTAATTGTTGACTACTACTATTGTCTTCCAGAAACCCAAGCTGACATAATTAAAAGATCAAGGGTTACACTTGTTTTTTAATGAAATGTGATTATTGCCAAATCAGTAATTCGTAGTAGAAGCTAAAGTGCTGTCATTGTAGTATTGTTAGTGCTAACACGGTGACCAACCTGAAGATCACAACCATCTCTGCCTCGGTTGATGCTAAGTCAAGGGCAATGAAGAGAGAGTAATAACAGGAATAACTAGACTATCTTAAAGTGCTTTATAGCTCCCAATGCATTTCCACACACATTATCTCATTTGATCCTCGCAACATACCTGTAGAGCGGATATTATTAACTTTATTTTACAGAGGAGGAAATCGACTTTGAGGATTAAGTGACTTGCTTACTTAAGGTTACGGAAATGGTCAGTGGCAGAGCTGGGTGTGTACTCTAGGCCTTCTTACAGTAAATCCTTACTTTTGATGCTTCATGACATAATGATAAACCAAGGAGGTACAGGTGTAGATACCCAGGTCTAGAGATTTACTGGGAAAAAAAGGAACAAAAGAGGATGCCACTGGGAGGAGGCAGCAGAGTTGAGGTAAGGAGACTTGGACATACTAAAAGTGAGGGAGGGACCCAGTGGTGAGAGCGGAGGTGGGGGGTGAAGTCATAAAGAGGGGGAAATTTGAGGGGTCTAGGACTTCAGTGCCCATAGGGTCGGACGAGATGGTCAAGGATGGAGGACGTCATCTTTGAGACCAGGAGGGAAGGAAGAGTGGGAGGAGATAGACATAGGCGCTTTGAGGTAGAAAAGAATATTGAGAGAGCTGAAGAATTATGACCTGAATCAAACTCCTGAATAAAGAAAGAAGAAAGTATTTGAGGAGAGTAAGAGTGGTAGTTTTGGGGCCTTGGATTTGAGAAAGAGCAATTGTTTAGAGTATCTGTTGTGGGAAGTGGGCCAAGGAATTAGAAACGACTGCCAAAGATCTCTGCGGTGCAGGAAGCTGGCCCCATTTAATGTCTGGTCTCCAACTCAGCAGATTCTGGGAGCCCAGGAACTCTGCTTTAGGGGTGCTAAGGAGATGTCTGCCAGACGGGTACAACCATCTGAGGATGTTTCTTTGTGAACTCAGCACTAGTCAGGCACAGGATCAATATTAGGAAAGGAATATTTCTTAGTTGTCTAAAAAGTGAGAAGAAATAATGCTCCAGAATAACCCAAGCAGCTGTCAGGCTGTTGGTCCTGGGTACCTTTTGCTCAGGAGTTCAGTACTGAGTGATGCTATTTATGTCTACTTGTCAGTGGGCATGTGGTTTTTTTAATCAGTGGAGAAACAGAGCAGTAGCTCTGTTTTGGATTCTGACAGCCTTTGTTATAGTGAGGTAGGTGAAGTGAGGAGATGGTAGATAGTTTCCTAATCTGTAGAATGAGGAATTGGATTAGATAGATGCTCCCCGAAGTCCCTTTTTAATATTACCATTTTCTGATTCACCTCCAGTCTACACCGAGTCTCCTACCCATCGCCTTCTTTACTAGACAATTTATCATGTCTTCATTTTTATTTTATGATGTTCTAGATATTGTTTTGCTTAAAGACTTTGTATATTATTAAAAGCAATATATACTGACTGTAGAAAAATTAAAAGTTATGTTGATAAGTAAAATACCTGTTAAAATGTGTATTTCTACCACTATTAAATAACCAGTTAGGATTCTTCTAGAGATTTTTCAATGTGTATATGCCTAAATAAGATTTTTAAATATAAAAATGCAATCTGCTTTTCTCAGTTGGATAAATTGTAAACATTTCTCCTTATCAATAGTTGCTGCTGTGTAATTATTAAAGGTTGATGAAGACTATATTTTAGGAATATATTTTATTTAACAAATCTCACTTTGGACACACATGTTAATGCGTATTATTCTAACTATATATTTTTTATTGCTCTTAGTTTTTTTTTATAAGATCAGGAAAGAAATTTGATATATATTACCTGGAAGACTGACCCAATTTATACCAACCATATGAAGAGATCTGTTTTCCTACACCCTTCTGAACATCGGATAATGGAGTCAAAAAAAACCCAAAAACCATATTCAGTTTTATGGACAGTGAACATTTTTTTCAATGCTACTTATAGTTATTCCTTCAATAATTTTCTGTTCATGTCCTTTGCCTATTTCTCCAGAGGGTGTTTGCTATTTTTGTTGCTGATTTGCAAAGAATAGTTTTACTTTAAAATATCTTCTATTATAAAATATCAATTTTTTCGTAATTTGTCCTTGAATTTTGTATACTGCTTTTAACTATATATAAATATTTAACTTTAGGTGGCTAAATTTTTTTCTTTATGGTTTCCATATAGATTAACCCAGGAAGCAAGAATGAATTAGTATTTGTTCCCCACTGTCTGTTCTTCACATAGCAGAGTCACCATTTCCAAGTGTGATCACATCAGGAGGACATACCTTTGCCTGAACCCATCATGGCATCCTCCTTAGCAAGGCCTGCAAGGCTCAGCATGATCTGGCTTTACCTGCTCTCCAACCCCACCTCTTGTCACTCACCTTTGAACACTGTGTTCCAGCCCCACTGGCCTCCTCCCACCGCAGGGAACATGCCAACTCTCCCTTACCGCTGGGATCCTGCGGGTGCTGTTCTTTTGCTTGGAACATGCGTATGTGTGTGTGTACGCACTCAAAAACCCTTTTGAGCACGTATCAATATGCAATTATTTTTATTTACTCTTTTCCTATATCTCCTTCTAGCCTATAACTCCATAGGGGCAAAGACCATGTCTGTGTTGTCCACAGTGAGGTCTCTAGTGCTTAGTATATAATATTTATAGAAGAAATGGATCAGTACCAACATCTGCAACCATAAGATTGCATAGAAATTTACCTGTATTTTCTTCTTATAGTTTTGTGGTTTCATTTCACTTTTTGAAATAGTTCTTCTGTATAAAACTGAATTTGAAACATGATTTGTGATATCCAGTCTAGAGTGCAGTGACTCACTACAGTGTCAACTTCCTGAGCTCAAGTGATCCTCCTGCCTCAGTCACCTGAGTAGCTAGGACTATAGGCACAATGCCTGGCTAATTTTTTTGACTTTTTATAGAGACAAGGTCTTGCCATGTTGCCCAGGCTGGTCTTAAACTCCTGACCTAAAGCAAATCTCTTGCCTCAGGCTCCCAAGTGCTGCTATTATAGGCGTGAGCCACACTGTGCCTGGCTCAGACCTTTTTTATGCTTAGTGAATATATTATATCTTTACACACACACACACACACACACACACACACACACACACACACACACTTTTTCTGAACAATGACATCAATCCATTTTCTTACACACATTAATGAACTTTAAACACACTTGAATGAAGCCTTTGGTTTTTGGCTGACAGCATCTTAGAAAAGTTACCAATTTCTGTTTTCCCAGGGCTTTAAACACCAAGCTCCATTTAGTTTCTGCAAATCATTGGATGTAATCTCCTAGAGGACAAGGGCTTGGGCACTTTCAGGAATGTAATATAATCTGATAATGATTTCCATCCCACTACAGAGGGAAAAATGGGAACTTCAAAGGGACGTGAATTCTAGTTCTTAGGGTGAACGTTTAGTTAAAATGTTTTTACTAGGTTATAATAAGTAGCTTAATTTCTGGGGAATGGGATGGTGGATGGGGTGCTGTCAGTTTACAAAATTTTTCCTGTCTCTCATCATTTCTGCTTTTTCCCCCTCATGATAACAGAAGTAAATTTGGAGTGGGTGAGGGTAGAAAGCAAAGTGACTTCTTGAGCTGTGCCCTTCACACCGTTTTCAGAAAGCATGCAGCCAACTACCCTGGGGTCTGATCTATGGCACTGCAGTCCAGAGAACTGTAAGGTCTGCTGTAAGTGATGGGGGCTGTGGACTTATCCAGAATTGCACTTGTCGGGGGTTTTCACAGTGCCCACCTTATTACACCAGAGAGGCAAGTTTCATTGCTTAAGGGGACAATTTATGGCAATAGGCTTATCTCCTTGTTTTAGCTCTTTATGTTTTTCTGCCTCTTAATAAAATGTGAAGTCACAAAGCAATTAAATAGTAGTGTAGTTTTCAGGCAGAAGGTGGAGAATGGCTAACTAGGGGGAAAAGGCTAACATGATTGACAGAGGCTGACTGGAGATTTACATTGAGAATAACTCGTTCTTCAAAACTTTCTTCATTTTCTGGTGGGAATTATGGGGTAAATCATGCACCAGAAGGATGGATGATTAAAAATGTAGGAGTTATGATTTCTTTTTGACTTTGTAAGTCTCTAAATCCTCCACCTTAACATAGAATTCTCATTTCAAAGTAGGAACCAGCCCTGCCTGGGACTAAAGTGAGCCAGAAACACTTTAAAATCTTAAATTGTTAATAAGCTTAGGATTGCTTATATTTTGTAAGAGTCCTAAGATATGATGAAATAGAAAATTCATGACTTTTTTTTTATTCCCTAAACTGAGATCCACAAGTATAGATATTTTTGAATGCTCAAAAATTTTGAATGAGGTTTCAACTATTAGTTTCCATACATTTTTACAAGAGCATTAATCATTTTTAATAATGATACTTTAAATGAGGAAAAGTTTTTAAAAACTGAGTGTAAAAATCTGCAGCGTTCAGATTCCCCATCCTTCCTCTTCCATCCTCCTCCAACAAATAAAAATAAATCCTTTTGATCTGGCCACTTTGTATTGATAGTGACATATGTATTACAATAAAATGAATTAAAAAATAAAGATATATAGGTACTTTATGTCACCCTTTTCTTATCACAGAAACAATTTTAAGAAATTTTAGAAAACTGCCTTTCGATTTGAAGTGCTCTTGCTCACTTCCTCATAATCACATTGAAATGGCCAAAACAAATAGTTTCAATTAAAATGTGATGGTTGATACCTATAGAGAGAAGGGCTAGCTAAGAGTTATTCACATCTGAGTAAATAAGTGGCTAGAAGGACAGTGCTTTTTGGTGTGAATTCCTATTGCTGTGAAAGCACTCTGAGGGGAGATCTCTGCCAGAGCACCACAGCCCCCAACTTCACCACCACAAATACTGTAGAACAGGAATCCAGAGGAGAGTCTGCAAAATGAGCCTGCTGTGATTTAGGGTGTGCTTCTGGATAGATGACTTTTGAGAAGATTTATGATGGGAGAATAGGGAAATTGTTCACTTCTAGAGCTTGGTAAAAGGGTGACAGCTTTCACAGGTTAAGCATTCCTTATTTAAAAAGCCTGGGACCAGAAGTGTTTCAGATTTACGATTTTTTTGAATTTGGTAATATTTGCATGTACATAATGAGATATTTTGGGAATGGATCCAAGTAAACACAAAATTTGTGTTTCATATATGCCAGGCCTGAAGGTAATTTTGTACAACATTTTAAATAATTTTGTGAATGAAGCAAAGTTTTGGCTGCATTTTAACTGTGACCTGTCATGTGAGGTAAATATGGAACTTTCTATTTTGGGTGTCATGTCAGCCCAAAAGTTCTGGATTTTAGAGCATTTTGGATGTCAGATTTTCACATTCGATTAGGGTATTTGGTCAATGTCTAAGCACAGATTTATTGTCCTATAAATAAACGAAAACACCTATTTTTGCATAGAACTTTGAGAAGTTATTTTTGTCCTTATAATTTTATGTTTGAGGTCTTTACAGTCATAGGATACTGATAAAATATTTTTATTGCTTATAAGCATTGATGACCTCTTTTCCTTGGAGATAGAGTGTAGTTTCTTTTGACTGCTGCTTTTAATTCTTGCAAAGTAAATCTTGCTTAGATGAGAGTGCAGTGTGATCCCCTTTTCCTTTGTAATTGTTCGTGTTTCTGCTTTTATATTTGAACTCTTTTGATCAGCAGTTTCTGTGTAAACAAACTATGAAGTCAAGACATATTCAATCTGTGGTTGATGGGATTATTGTAGTTCCAAAGAATATTAATCTACAGTGATAATTATCTTGCTAAGCATTTTGCTCTATTTTAAAACTCATTCTTGGGCCTTACCACCTGCTTCTTACATATAGGGAAAGAGTCTCTTATGCCCTTTTAGAATATACATAGATGGAGAAATGGGTTTATATTAGGATTTAAAAGCGAAATCTTTTTCAAGGACATTTTTCCTCTGAACCGTGACCTTTGTTAGAAATTTCATCTCATCCATGGTATACTTTAATTTGGGTGTGGGGTTAAATGTGTCGATATGGTACAAATCCTGGCTGGCAAATAAAGCCTGGTGTTGACTTGTTTGCAGTTCGGAAACATGACTAGCTGACTCTGATTTCTGAATGTGTAAATTATCTTTGCAGCAATAAGAGATCTTGAAGAGACTGAAATAGCTTTGATAACTAATCTGATAACTCAGCTAGAAGAATTTACTAAGAACAGTTTGTGTGTCTTGTATCTAATTTAAAGGTTAGTAATATAAGACTTGTTTTTGGTACCTGTAGACTCTAGTTATGTAGAGAGACGTCACATTAACATTTAGTATCTCTCTACTCTTAATCGTTTCTACATCAATCATCATTCTCTTTACCTTTCCTAGTTCAAGAATAGAGGAATATTTTACATAGATCCTATTATTAAGTGATTTTAAAAATGTATTAGTTTAAATTTTTCTCTTCTAAAATATCCAAAATCATTTTGGACTTAGCATGCTTGGTTTCTTTTTATTTTTTCATTAAGTTGGAAAAGAGAGTGGAGTGTCAGTGGCCCTTGATGTCAGCCAAAAAGGTTTCTCATCCTATGGATTCTTGACTTTAGGGTACTGGTTCATAAATGAATTAGTGTCTAAGATCAAAGTTTCAGCTACTATTCAAAGCACCAAATAAGGAATTGTTCTGATTATTCTGGTTCTTTATTCCATCTCTTTCCTGGTGATGATTTTAATAATGACAGTTTGCAAATACCATCTCATTTAATCTTAATAGAAACCTCCTAATACTATATATAAAGTAATTGTTTAAGATGGTTAAATCATATCTTTTATTGACAGTTCAACATGTTAAGCTCTGAAGTTATGCACAGGTTACCATGGAGGCACATGGAAGAGGCCTCTAAAACAGGTGGAGGGCCTCAGGCAGGGCTTCCTGAAGGAGGATGTGCCTACACTCAGTCTTAAAGAGTGAGAGGAAGAAAAAGCAAATGAAAGCCCTCCTGCAGTAGACAGAGTGATCAGCCTGAGCAAAGACACAGAGGAGTAAGAGGGCATTAAACATGAGGCAATTATTTAATATTGTTTCCTATAGACTCTTCTTTATAGCTGGAATGGTGAGGAGAGACCAAATGATTAATAGCTGTACATGCCATTCCACAGTAAAATTCTGGGTTTAAAAAAAAGGACACATGATCAAATTTACCCAGGAAGTGAATGGGATGGTTTGGACTAGTGATGTTGAGGACAGTGGCAGAGGAAAGAAAGGGATAGAGATGGAGATTGCCTGGTGGTCCACTCCCCCTTAGTGCTTTGGAGTATGTGAAATGTACAGCTTACTCAAGAGAGAGCCACTGTGTCAGGATTTTATCATGGGTCAGGCAGTGACTAGGATGGGAAAGAATATCGGTAATGGGACTAATTGGTCTCCATACACCAGATGTCATTTGAAGGGAATGCTGCTTCTGTATTCTGATTTCCATCCTATTAGAGTAGGTGATGATTAAACAAGCTCTTCCACACACTAAACCATTCATTCAATTTTATCAGATTAAGATGAGTGTATTTTACCCTTTGAAAGACCACAGGAAAAGAAAACCTATAAAGCTTTCCCCCAGTATATAGCATTGAAACAGACACACACACACACACACACACACACACACACACACACACACACACACACACACGAGCTTATTATAATATATAAAATTTTAAAAATGGATTATTAGAAAATAAAAGATGCAATGTAAGTCAGTGTTTATGACAACTGCAACTGAAAAGGAAGACTAGGATTAGTAAACTCTTGAAGTTTATTAATCCTCTCAACAAATATATAGGGAGAACCTGCTGTATGCCAGACACTGTGGAAACAGCAGAGAGAGATACAATGTCTCTGTTCTCAGAAGGTTTGGATGGGGTAAGGCAGGCTACTGAGTTGGCTTAAAAACTGAGAGTAAACTAGTGAGGTGTAGTTGTCCACTCAGTTTTTATTTTCAAGTCTTTTATGCACAAGGAAAACCTTGGGGTTGGGACTTGAATTCCAATTTTATGAGTTATCATGGGTCATTCTTTGAAACAGGAGTTTCAAAGACCAGTAATTAGTATAACAACATTCTCTCACCTTCCTTAACTCCTTTGCATGCTGTTGGGTCATTCAGAATGGCACTAAGGTTAAATCTGCCGTATCAAAATCCACTTGAAAACAGCTGGTTATGCTTGCTAAACACAGGTTCACTTGGGTACCTCTTCTGTGGGCTTGTTGGTTCTTGTGCAGATTCCTTTTCCAACCAGTTCCAGGATCAGCTGCACATACCTAACCTGCACATGTGCCTCACCTCAGTCCAAGAGGACCAAGCTGGTTCTTTTTACCCAGCCCAGCAGTGGCGCTCTAGAAAAATTTGCTACCAGGGCTGTAAGAACCTCTAATTTTTCCCTTTCCTGGTTTTTCTAACTTATTGTGCTATGAAAGAATATTATGGTGAGATGGCAAGAATTTTAGGCAAGGAAAAAACTGAAATGGATGTTGTGTTAAAATTAGGCTGGTCTCTTGGAAGTACCTTGCCAATGCCCTTTCATGTTCTGAGTATCTTTACTTGGCTGTCTGCTTTGTAACTTTGTTTTTCTTGTGAAAACCTGTGTGTGTACATATGTGTAATTTATCTAATACCTTGGAATCTTTGAAGAAAAGCATATAAAATTTTCAGAATTATAATAATTATGATTTTATCTGAGATGTATCATGTTCTGCATGACAGTGTACCAATTCTCCTTTATCAGTATTGTTTATTCTCGTAAATGGCTGAGAGAAACAGAATTTTTAAAATTTCAGTTGGCCGATGTTATATATAGAAAAAGGTCATTGTTTTAGAACATGTAAGATGAAGATGGTTAGCTTTAGGGTATTTTCCTGTGGGAACTATTAAGGTGGTTGAAGTTTACACAGGTGGGCTCTCTCTGCAGTCTCTATGTCAAGAATAGTGCAATCATCACCCCAGCTGATCTGGTCAGCCTATCTTTCAACAAACCAAGGGGGTACACTTAATTGCAAAATTGTTCACAGATGTTGTCAGATGGTAGGGTGTGGCTGATGAACCACACCTGAGAAGCTATCTTGATCAAGCCAACTCATAAAGTTACTTTAGAGCCTCCACCCATTGATGGTCCAGATTGTCTCCAAGGGAGGTGAACTAAGCCAATGTTGAGACTTGGAGTGGGATGAGGCCGTGTTAAAATGCATAATAGATGCATTCATACTCATTGCTTCAATACAGCACTTTCTTGGATAGAAGCATGGGAAATAGCACATGGGCTCATACTCACATTTCTTGTTGGCTTTTGGGGTCACTGCTGGCCTCCTACTCTCCGTCCTTGTCTAGCTACCCATTGGGACTTGAATTCTTATAAGATCACTGAAAATCCCCATGTTCTGAGAACTCAAAAGAAAGAAAACTTGACCCCTAACCCTTCAGAAAGCTAGAGAGAGAGAGAGAGAGAGAGAGAGAGAGAGAGAGAGAGACTGTCCACAAATAGCAGTTGGCTTTGACTAGAATGATGTACCATGCTATTAAACTGATAATTGTGGTGGTATCATGACGCCACTTCAGTATTAAGTAATTTAGAAAACATTTGATAAGTTTATTGTTTATAAGTTAAATGCATTTGTTTGTATATTATTTGGGAAGTCCTTAAACTTGATTGCTAGCTGCCTCCATTTTAAATAGATTCAGTAGACATTGATCCTGTTATTATATTTTGCCTTTTAATCTATTGGTATTTCTTTTGTTTCCTTTAGTGGACTTCATTGAAATTTAGGAAATTTTATAAATTCTAATACCATTAGCTCTAAATAAAGAAGAAGTATCTTAATTTGGTCAATATCTGAATTTGGAACTCAAGCAAAATTATTTTTTCTCAGACCACTGGTTAGTATTTTATATTTATTTGTTAAAGAAAATGAACAAAATGTCTTCATATTACCTATGGGGCAACCTCTTCAGGTCCCCTCCCACTGTAGGAGCTTTCTGTCCTCTCAATAAATCCTGCTTTCAAAAAAAAAAATTACCTATAAATTTTACCATTCATATACAAGTGTTTTTTATTTTTCATATATACACATTTAGTTTGCATTTTATTTAGGTGGCTTAATTTTTTTTTGAAGTGCTGCTTTTACTTAAGGTGTTAGGATTTTCCACTCACTTATGAAGACTTTACAATTTTAATGATAAATTATATTCAATCACATTAATGTACAATAATCTATAAACCAACTTTCTAGTGTTAAAAACATAGCTTGTATCAAATTCTTTGCTACTTTAGGTATCATCGCAATGAAATTGTCAGGTCATAACAATTCATTCCTGCAGGCATACTCACAAAAATAACCGGGTATGATATGTTTTGATTTGGTTAAACACTTTATATTTATCAGAAACTCTTTAAATTATAAAAGTAATACACAATTATCCTAATAAATTAGTATAGTATAGACATATAAAAGGTAAAAGAAAAAAATTCTCACTGGACTTCTGTCTTGCTCTCCAAAGTGAACCACAATGAACCCATAATCAAATGTATAGGATGAGAAAAGATGGCTCTGCAGGGTGGAGTGATATGGAAGCGATGACGCTGTACTACGTAGTTACAAAATAAAGGATTGGTTTAGCTGTGTGATTTAGAAATGGAATCCAAGCAGCTCCCTCTGTGGACAAGCTGTAGAGGTGTTTAGTGTTGGTTTAATATAGCTGCTGGTTTGACAAAGTGCAGTCTCCTGTGTCAGGTAATCTTAAGTGATGTCTGTGCCTCCTTGACTCTGATCAAGTGATGGCTGGAACTAGCAGGCCCCAGCTTTCCTGGGTTTAAGGGTCTTTGAGGAATTCTTGAAGATAAGACAGGAATTGTATATTTCAGGCCCTGAAGGTATAGCTAGCCCTAGAAAGCTAGAAGGGTAAGTTGAGACAACTTCAGGCTTACATATCTGTGATCTGAGTATCTGAGATTTGATTTTATCTTTTAGACCCATAGGCAGAAATCAAGTGTGTGGTCTTTCCCATTTTTCTAGGAATTGTGACTGGGCAAAGGGAAAGAAGCCAGTACACAAGACTGTTGTTTACAAATGGTTAACTTCTTCCACGAGCCCACAGAAGCAGCATGCAAGAGTCTTCTCCATTTGACTGGTTTATTGGGTTGTTTTGAATTCTGTCTCTGTGGGAAGGCATCTTTTGTGTCCTTTATGTGTTCTCTTTCTTGATTACTCTGACTTACCGCTCTGTCTTCCAGCCTTGTCTCCCTCCCCAGGATTTGAAGGGAAGGTTGGCCGGACATGTGTTGTGGTTTTTGGCCTTTAGAAACATTGCTGTCAGCCCCTCAGTTCCATTTGCTAGTACTGGATCCAGCCCGTAGCTTCTTACTAAAAACAACATGCAAACTAAGGAATCTTTTAGTAAGTTACAGACAATTGCCGCTGAACCAAGAGTCCAGCTCCCTGAACAAGTTCCTCACTGACTCTGTGCCTTAGTTTCTAATTTGTAAACTTGGGTTGCTGGACTTATCTCTAGAATTCCATCTAGGACATCGACGGAAAAAGGTATAGGACTCAAGTGATGACTGAACTTGGAATAAAAACCTCAAGACTTGTGTCCCCTGTCTGTCATGCTTTTCAGACTCGTCTGCTCTGTACACAGAAGCTGAATTCTAAACAAAGAAGCCACAGAGGAGGTTATATTTTGCTTTACTTTTTAATAAAATAGGAGTGTTTATCTCATCAGATATGAGTATGTCTCAAATTTAGAACCTTGGATAAGAATTATCTGATCTTCTGATGGTATTATTGTTCAATTTTCCAGGCATTTTTGATAGTTTATCTTCCCAGTAATATTTCAGCTATCTTTGCCACCTTAGCCATCTAACTTTTGTGTGCACATGCCTGTACATATAAGAATTCATTTAAAAAATAAAGTCTGCTTCATTTGCATAATGAATGCACATATTACCCGTAGTGCTTCCCACACTAACCCACCCACACTTCCTACACTGTACTTTGCTAATAGGAAACTATCAGTTGTTTTGCGCTGTTGGCAGTTCTAGAGAAAATACACAGAGCCAAATGTTATGGCTGTCAGGTGTAGGATTGAGAATGTGATTTTTGCAATTTGTATTTTTTTAGCCAATTATTTGAGCTAAAAAAAGAAATTTCAGTACAAAGTCTGAGAGGTCCCAGTGATGCACTCTCAATGGGCATCATTACCTAAACATAGTTGAGTGCAGTTTGAGTTTGTAGGCACAACTTCTTAGACAAACATGATGTCTGCTAAAATTGTGATAAGATGTCACACATCATCTTGTGTTTTTGAGGGAGAGCCTTTGGGTTTTCAGTATTGTCATCTTCATACCTTTTGCTGTAACAGTTTATGCTCTGCCTCTGAATAAGCCTTTATATTAAACTTTTATATTAAGAAAAGCTTTATAATTTGGAATACATGGGTCAACTATCTAGGAATGGGACAAAGTGCAGAAACAACAAGACAATGAATGAGAAGTTAAAAAAGCAGTCCCTTCAGCTGGAGAAGCTGCAGAAATTTAAGCCAGACATCTTGGGAGCCCATACTGGAATGTGAAAAGACAGCAGTTATAAGTAATATCTTTGGTGGTGACACTAGTTTGAACACCAGTTAAGACCAGCAGCAGCTTCGCAAATGTGAAGTTAACAAGTAGAGACCCTAAGAGTCACATAAGACAGAAACAACATTGCCTGTGATATTTGCCTTCCATATGCTTACAGTTACATGATCAGCATCCTAAGAGGAGCATCATACATGCAGCAAATAACACTAGTGCATTTTGTTTCTATGTACCCAATTAAAAGGGCATACAAGATAAAATGTAAAATTAGCAGGTGAAGCTATTGGGATAGAAGGAAGATAGCAAAAATAGAAAATGGGGAGTAAAGATAGAGACAACTTGTATAAGATCTTGTAAGTACTCTGGAGATAGGCTACTAATTTGGCTCCATGCTCCCTAGCAGCCAAGACAAAGGAGTGTGACCAGATGCTAGTCCACAGGGTCTTCCACAAGGCAGTAACTCAGGAAAAACACAAGTACTCACCATACAGGAACAAGTGGACCATGCTGTCCACAGCACACTGGTAGTAAGTATAGCTGTAGCAATCACTGCTGGAGACAGAGAAGAGCTTCCATCTATTTTATGGGAAAATTGAATTTGCTTCTATGTCCCTATTGTTCGCATTTTTGGAGTTTTGCTAATTCCTAAGGGGAATCCACAGAGTGCAAACTTTCTATTACTTATTTTCTTCTCAATGTAAAATAAGTGATAATTGAAGTGAGATTAAAAACAGGATACTGCTCGGTGGTTCAGCCTGCAATCCCAGCACTTTGGGAGGCCGAGGCGAGTGGATTGCCTGAGCCCATGGGTTCGAGACCCACCCAGGCAACTTGGCGAGACCTCCTCTCTACAATAAATCAAAAATTAGCCGGGCGTGGTAGTGCGCGCCTGTCGTTCCGGCTACTTGGAAGGTTGAGGCGGAAGGATCGCCGGAGCCCAGCAGGTTGAGGCTGCCGTGGCCGGTAGTATGTCACTGTACTCCATTCTGGGCGAATGAGTTAGACTCAAACTCAAAAAAAAAAACCCCAAAAAAACGAAACGGGATACTTATACTTCCTGAACACTGCTTTAGAAGTACAGGCTCATGAAGTCTTAAATTTTTATGACTTTTGTTGTAAAAAGGACTGTAATCACTAGATGGCAGTATCAACAGCCTTTTGGGAAGTTAAATAAGATCGTGACTCTTAAGTACCAAAAATGCATAAAAGTAGGAAAACCATTTAATTGAGTATACAGGATCTCATTTCTATGCCCTACATGAAAGAGCATTTTTCTATTTCTTCATCCTCTTTTGTTTGAGGCCAGGGAAAAGGCACTACACAGGCATCTCTGGGTGGCACTGGAGGGCCATTTTTCACAAGGAGCCAGTCTGCCGGTGGTGTGCTCAGCTCTTGGTCATGCTAGGGACTGCAGGGTTCCCAGCCACATATTCTTGCTTCTTTGAACTTTCGGACTAGAGTTACTGGCCGTAGCTCACAAAACAGCTGTGGGACAGTGGTGAACTGATAAGTACAAAGAAGTGTTTAGTAAATGGGATAATTTTCAGATCCTCAGTGTTTGCTTAGTTACTGTCTTTAGTATGAACATCATGTGAGGTGATTTTCTCTATTCATGTGAAGTCTTTTACCCATTTCCGTCTTTGAAGAATGATTACATACTTTTTTATTTTTAAAAATGAAAAAGTTAGATTTATTTTTAAATCATACTAGTATAAAATTAGTGGTATTTGAGTTTTAGGATGTTTATACCATATCTTGGGTAACCCTTGAAAAGTCTTAGCAAAATATTGGCAGTTTCTTAACAGTAGTGCTGCTGGTGTTGTGAGTAGGACAGTTCCTCACTAGGCGGGTCTGTCCTGTGTGTTGCAGGGTATTCTGTAACCCTAACCCTTGCCCACTAAATGCCAGAAGTGGCCCTCAGACATGACTAGCCAGTAACACGACCAAGCCAGTAACACGACCAAGGTGGGGGGCGGTACTGCCCTGTGTTGAAAACTGCTGGTTTTGGTGTGAGTTATGGGGCTTGTGGAATTTCGTGGCTATAATCTTTCAAATCAATGTTTATTCATCTATTTTTTTTTTTTTTTTTTTTTGAGTTGGAGTCTCACTCTGTGGCCCAGACTGGAGTGTAGTGGCACGACCCCAGCCCCCGTAACCTCAACCTCAACCTCAACCTGCTGGGCTCCAGCAATTCTTTTGCCGCAGCCTTCCAAGTAGCTGGAACTATAGGCATGCACTACCACGCCCGGCTAATTTTTGATTAATTGTAGAAACGAGGTCTCGCCAAGTTGGTCAGGCTGATCTCGAACCTGCAGGCTCAGGCAATCCACTTGCCTTAGCCTCCCAAAGTGCTGGGATTACAGGCTGAGCCACCAAGCCCGGCCTATTCATCTATTTTATATTAAAAAAATCACAACCAAAGCCTATCACCTTAAACTTCTCATTGATATTTGTTTCCTGATTATTATTAATTCTACATAAACACAGTTTTTATATAGCACAAAAGTATACATGTATAATTTTATATTTTTTTATATAACCTTAGCATGTACTCTTTATTGTACTCATTGTTTATTTAGCCCACACTTCATGTCAGGGTAGTCCATTCTCCTCTACCGTGCTTACCCATTCCCTTTTTAAATAACTTTCGGTTGGGAGCAGTGACTCACACCTATAATCCCAACACTTTGGGAGGCCAAGGTGGGAGGATTGCTTGAAGCCAGGAGTTTGAGACTATCCTGGGCAATATAATGAGATTCCATGTTGACAAAAAATTAGCCAGATATGGTGGCACATGTCTGTAGTCCCAACTACTCAGGAGGCTAAGGTAGGAGGATCACTAGAGCCCGGGAGCTTGAGGCTGCAATAAGGTATGATTGTGCCACCGTATTCCAGCTGGGGCAACAGAGTGAGACCCTGTCTCTAAAATAAAAGTTAAAAAAGTAACTTTTTTGAAAGTTACAGCTATTTATTTTTTTTCATGTGAATTTTAGTATAATTTTCTTGATACTAAGATACTGTGAAGCATTTTTATTGCATTTTAATTGATATTGTTAATAGATGGGTAACTTGGCAATATTCTTTGCTCTTTTAGTCTATCTGGTATCATATGCTCTTTGTTTTTGCTAGACTTCTCTTTTTTTCTTCCTTTTAAAATGTACTGGGTGAGAGAAAGCCTTACCTGTGTTGTTTTGGATGCTCACATTTTAAAATTGTGCTAGTTGAGAACAAAAAGAATAAGCTTAATTTCTTTCTCTTTTTCTTTTCTCATCAACTAGACAAAAAAAGCTACTTGAGCTTAGGAAATTTAGGACTTGCATTTGTTCTTATGATACCTAGCACAGGGCGGTCCCATAGTGTATCCTCTAGGCTGAGACTTGATTTATTGATATGTTCTCAACTTACTTTCCCTGTTTGGTCTATGCTTTAGTGCATTTAACACCAGTTTATAGAGCTAGGTTAGGTCAGCATAAAGCATGTCCAAGACATTAGGAACAAAGTTATATATTCCCTTTGACATTTAAAGGCAGAACACAGTGGCAGAGGAGATCCCAAGTGATACCTGACCTATCTAAAGACTCATGAGGAATGAAAGAGAGAACAGGGAAAACAACTGCTGAATCCAGGTGGGGAAATGCTGGCCTACATTGGGTCCTTGGCATGCCAAGATCCAAAGGTGGTGCCAGCTGATAGTGTATGTTCAGCACCTGCATTGATGCCACTTGCCTGCCCAGACAAGACTCTTCAGACACAAAAGCCTAAGGAAACTTCTCAAAGTAAGGATCAACAGGGACTCTTCTATATCCCTCATACCAGTGTTGCCTCCCCACCCAGCTTCAGCCTAGCACCACGCCCTACTGAAACTCAATAAAGATATGTTGTTTAATGCTAAAGGGTGTCAACCAACAAAATGGAATTTGCAGGTTTAGGCAAAATTGAGAACTTATTTGGGTTATTAGACTTTTAACTTTTATCCAATCCCTAGAACTACCTCATTGCATGATATATTCATGAGAACTAAAGTGAAGCCCTTTTGGTAGTCACTTCAGTGACTCTTCAAGGTTTAGATGATACTCTATCTACTCATGTCTGAAGCAACTTGGATGAAAGGTGGCAGATCTTGTGCTGGTTATTAGACTAGACACTTTAAACACTGCTTAAATTACTATCAAATTGTGAGGCTCAGATCTTAAATTTTAATTTACAGGATCTATATTTTGTTCATTACTTCTCCAAGCTGTCACTTAACCTAAAAACTGCTGTCTTTACAAACCTAATAGAGAAATATTTGATTTATGTTCACTTGATGCCTGTCAAATTTCACCATTGGAATTTCTTAATACTTTCTATCATCCATCCATCCATCCATCCAAGCTTAAGTGCCCTATGTAAGATACTCAATATCAATCCAGATACTAATTATTCTACATGGCCTAAAATCTCAGTGGCTTTCAACAGCAAGCACTGATTTTTCACTCACTGTATGTCCACTGTGGGTCAGCTGGAGCTTTGCTCATCATTGGCCTTAATCTGTTGATGAAGCAGCCTCTGTTTACATCATTGCTACTCTTTGTAGCAGAGGAAGAAAAGATAACAGGGTGAATTTCCATGCTAGCTCTTAAAGGCTTCCTCCTGGAAGTGATATGTGGTGTTTCTGCTGACATTTCATTGGTCAAAGCGAGTCACATGACCACACCTCAGTTCATTGTGAGTAAGGATATATAATTTCGCCTTGGGAAGGAACAGGAAATTTTGGTGAATAGTAATGGAATCTACCACATGTCTAAAATGCAATTCCTGCCCTAGTCTAAAAGAGAATAATTTCTGTTTCTTAAAAATATACTATCATAAGTGAATGGCAGATCAGTTAGGTTGATTTTTCTTTTCATTCTTACAAGGATCTATTATTATGTCTAATAAAGTATAATAAAGAGTTTGTGATATATTTGAACTGTTTTTTTTTTAAACTAGAGACAAGTCTCTCTCTGTCGTCTAGGCTGGAGTGCAGTGGTGCAATCATAGCTCACTACAACTTCCAACTCCCGGGCTCAAGCAATCAGCGCCTGCCTCAGCTTCCCAAGTCACTAGAACTACAGGCACACACCACCATGCCCAACTATTTTTAAAATGTTTTGTAGAGATGAGGTCTTGCTGTGTTGCCCCAATTGATATTGAACTCCAGGTCTCAAGTGATCCTTCTGCCTTAGCTGTGATCCTCTCACTTCAGCCTCCCAAAGTGCTGAGAATACAGGTGTGAACTCCCATGCCCAGCCTATTTGAAATGCCTTTAATGTAATTTTACTATTCTAATTTCTTTGACAGTGGCTTAATTCTTTAAAGTTTATATTCTGCAACTGTCTCATGTTGACTTTGTTGTTAAACATTTATTTTTTAAAACCAGACATGTCTTTTGTCTTCAAAAGATAAATTGAATCAGGAGAAGGTTTGGAGAGAAGGAAGGAGGGGTGGCAAATGTCTCTTATTCTAGGTTTATTTCCTTATTAATTTTCTCAAAAATGATAGCCCCTGGTCACATGGGTTTATCTGTTTAGTCTGAGAAGTGAGGTTTGGAACCTTACAGTTTTGCTTGTCAGTTTGATTCTGAAGGCAGCCTGGCAGGCAGAGCCCAGTGTCACCTTTACAGCTATTTGGTGGTGATAAGAGTCCAGCCACTCTTCTTTCATCTGGCTGTAGGGGGAGGCACACCAAAATGGGCTGGTAGGAAAAATTACTTCCCAGGCTAAAGTTTTCCCACCATCAGCTTGGGCAGATAGGCAGACACTCTGCACCTATCTTCCTTGGCAGAAACTCAGATCAGCAGGCCAGTTCCTGACACGTACATAGACACACTCTGAATTGCTTGTCCTGATTGCCTTTTTCCTGCTCAGGTTTCTCACGGGAGTAGACTCCACTTAAGACTTATCTCTTTTGTGAGAAAGAAAACACGTATTTATAGACTGGAATATCTTACCAAAAGAGGGTGTGGGCAGAGTGGAGGATGAAATGAATCCTGACTGTTGTCAGTCAACAGTATTTATGGAACCACCCTCCAGATGTCAAGCTTACAGTGGGCAGTTATCAAAGAAATATGTCTGGCCCACCTGCTTTCTATAATCCAGCCTGCACACAAGGCATCATCCTGAAGATTACTTCTATTATGACCCATGGAATTCAGATTCCTCTGGGTAAAGAACAATATTTTTAAGAATGAAATTTGCCTGACATCCAGGATCTGTTAGGAACTCAAATGGAGTGAATGGAAAAAAACAACCCCATTAAAAGTGGGCAAAGGACATGAACAGACACTTCTCAAAAGATGACATACAAGCAGCCAATAAACATATAAAAAAATGCTCAGCCTCATTAATCATCAGAGAAATTCAAATCAAAAATACAATGAGATACCACCTAGCCCCAGTAAGGATGACCATCATTAATAAATTAAAAAAACAACAGATGCTGGCGTGGGTGTGGAGAAAAGGGAACACTTCTACACTGTAGGTGGGAGTGCAAACTAGTTCAGCCTCTTTGGAAAGCAGTGTGGCAATTCCTAAAAGAGCTAAAAATTGACCTTCCATGTGAGCCAACAATCCCCATTCTGGCAGTATGTCCAGAGAAACATAAATTGATCTACAAAAAAGATAACCTGCACATGCATGTTTCTTGCTGCATGGTCCACAACAGCAAAAACATGGAACCAACCCTACTGCACATCAAAAGTGGACTGGATAAAGAAAATGTGGTACGATACATGTTATAGTATTATGCAGCCACAAAGAACAAAATCATGGCCTTTGCAAAAAGTTGGATAGAGTTGGAGACCATCGTACTAAGTGATCTATCACAGAAACAAAGAACTGAATACTATGTGTTCTCATTCATAAGTGGGCCTTGAACATTAGTCACACTAGCACAAGGGAGGGATAGGCAGTCACTAGACATTGCTAGAGGAGGGTGGTAGGGAGGAGGGTGGGAGGCATGTGACAACACAAAGGGTACTTGGTTCAATACCAGGGGAAGTGAGGGCCACCTAGAAGCCAAACATCACCTGCATGCAGCCTACTTATGGAGTTAATCCTCACTTGTACCCCACATCTTTATAATAAAATAAAATGTAATTAGAAAGTGGACCCCATGTAATGTGAAACTGTGTCATTCACTGAGAAAAAGGTAGGATGTTCTCCGTTCCAGATCAGATTTTTAAATTCAGGAAACAGGTGTTGTCTCCTTGTCAAAACATCGGGCATAATTTCTTTTAAGCAAAAATTGCATCTTTTAAATAAATATATTCCTTCCTAGGCACCCGATTCACTGTTCATACACACAGTAGGCATCTGTGAAATGATTTTATTTTAAATGACGATGGATGTCAGAGCTTGCTCAGTTTTTTTATTTTCAACTATAACTAGTCATCTGAGAAGTGATGCTTCAATTCACTAACAAAGCTCATGCACACTGGATGGAGAGGCAGTGTTTTCCCCTCTTATTCCTGATATCTGATGTCTGTCCTGAAACAAAATTGGCTCCATCCTAATAGTCCACATACAACCTACTGCTCCTGGTAGATTGAACAAACTTTCCTGCCACCTTAAAATAGAAAATAAACTTGTCAAAGAAGAGAAGTAGAGAATTATTAACCAAACTTTGCTTATTGAGGTACCTTATGACTTAAGAAAGTATTTCTTTTAAATGAGGACTTAATATTTTCTGAACCTAAACTTCCTGCTGGGGAAAATACGCAGGATCCTTAGGAGGAAAAATGGCTATAATGAAGTACAAACCTCTCTTTTTAAATTCTTACCCAAGTTAGTTAAAAAGCTTCCTTTTGGGGCTGAATCTTCCATCCTTGCTTCAGAGTCAATAACTGCTCCAAGGACGAGGAAAATTACAGTGCTTTTGAAGTTTGGAAAGGCCTCTTACCCAAGCCTCAATAATAGTTTGTATAATGTTATTTTTTTAAGCCACACAGTACTTAAAAGCATCACACAGTTTATTTTATATAGTTGGGTAGAAGAGGAACAAGAGAGAACAAAGTAGTATTAAATCAAGGCTGTAGTATCAGGGACACGCTGATATGATAGCAACTTTTTCCTTGGGGCAGGTACTAAATATTGTGGTCCCTGTCCCTTTGCACATCATCAGATTTGGGTGGCCTAGTTGCTTTTAATTTTGAAAAGATGGTATTTACCCAAAGAAAAGCTGATATTAATTAGAATAGCTAAATCTGTCATTCTTTTAGAATTAAATGAGCTACTATATAATCATAATAACTTTACAACATTCAGCTAGGGATAAAGATACGTGATGATCCACAACAAATTTTACCTTTGATTTGTGGGTGCATGCAGGCTACAGGACATTGATTTTCACAAGTCAGGCTTACTGTGGTTTTTTTTTTTTTTTTTTTGGAAGTTGGAGTCTCACTCTGTTGTCCAGGCTGGAATGCAGTGGCACACTCACAGCCGTCCCAGCATCGACCTGCTGGGCTCCTGCAATCCTTCTGCCTCAGCCTTCCAAGTAGTCAGAACTACAGGCGCACGCTACCATGCCCGGCTAATTTTTTAAATTTATTTATTGTAGAGATGTGGTCTCACCAATTTGCTCGGGCTGGACTCGAACCCACGAGCTTAGGCAATCCACTTGCCTCGGCCTCCCAAAGTGCTGGGATTACAGACTGAGCCACTGATCCCAGCCCTACTGTGATTTTTAAAGGTTTCATATATGATATAATCCTGTATTAAATGTTGAAACTTATTAAAATATTGACAATTTGCTTTGATTTTAAAATAGTTTAAATAGACTCTTCCTCAAGTGGGATTGTTTTTCTGAGTATATTTAGCTGACTTAAATTTTTTTGTTGTATTCTTAGTTTTCTAGTTCAAGTCTAGGTAGGTCAGAAAACTTCATTTAGACACACTAGTGTCTTCTGAAACTCTTGTGCTATTATTCAGTGTCATTAACCACATCCCATTTCTCTCCCATCTTGCCTTGGAATGGGACATTAATTATTAAGCAGCCCATCACCTAAATAAAACCTGCTTTCATGGGCCAACGTGAGCAACAAGTAATTCTTTGCAAGGAAAGCACAATAATAATAGTAATAATAACTTTTTAAAATTACATATTGGGATAGAATAGAATTTAGCAATGTAAGGTTTGAGGGAATAAGAAATAGCACTTCTTTTTTCAGTGACCACAACCCTCTTGACAATTTTACTCTTGACTAGTTTTTTGGTACCTGTTTGCTAATTGATTTGATCACATTCCAGATTGGAAATTAGTCATCATTTGATTAACCAGAGTCAAGCCTCTGGAATCAAATTATCTAATATATTATCTCCCATCTGGTCTATATCGTCATGCTTAAGGGCTAAACTGCCAACTTGCTTTCAGAATCCATAATACCAGAAACTTAAGGTACTCAGTCTCTCTTCTGTCTTCAGGCTCCTTACCTGACCCATTAGGAAACCTAATATATTTAGCTAAAAGTTTTACTATGGGGCCTCATCTGATAAAGGTAACCAGACAACTGACAGCTACCAGATAGCATGTTGGTAGAATGGCTAGTAATTGTAACCAAAGGTAAATTAATAATTTTGAGCTATTTATATTAGCTCTTGCCAAAATTATATCATTAAACATGGGCTTTATGAAACATTCCTGACTATAATAAAACAAGTGTGAGCAAAGCCTTCATGTGCACTTGAGTCAGGTTCAAGTCCCATGTAATACTAAATTGACAAGTGTAGAAATTTTCAAGTCATCATTACAAAAAGAGTTTGAGTCCACACAGGAATTTCTGACCAGACTGGGGTAGGGGTGAGGGAGGGGGTGGGGAGCACACATACCTTAAAGACCTTTGACCTCAGTCATTTTGCACTGGTGTGTCTACTCTGTTCATAAATCTGCAAGGAACAGGGATTCTAGTGAATTCGAGATTTCTTTTAAAGTCTGAAACTCCATTGATAATCCATTCTTTCCCGTGACTAGTGGACATTCCTCCAGCCAGCAGTGATTTTTTTCTTTCCTTTCTTCCCAACAAGAGCATGGGTTATGCTCCCATCTCCTAAGCAGAGCTACCACAAATGCAGCTCATATCTCAGTTTTCAGTTCTGCTTACTCACTCACTTGCTCCTGAACCATCCTACCCATCATGGCATCTTATTGTTGGACTTCATGTGGCACCTATGCTTAACAGTGTAAGGGTTACAGTCCAGACATGGGAGGAAAGGAAGTCCAGATGTTTCACCAGAAGGCTCTGGTTTATCCTGGGGATCTCTGGTGTTGCTGAAGCCTCTTGAGAGGGAAGGATGGAGGGAAGAGGGGAAGAGGGGAAGGAAAGAGGCTTCTACAAAGTTTGTTTTTCACTAAAAATATTTCCAGCTCTTCTTTAAACTTATAGGTTGAGGATCTTTTTCACAATACAGTACATCCTGCTTTTGATGTTCCGTTGTGTCATGAGAATTTACAAGGAATGAAGGGAGAAAGGGGATAAGTAACATTTTAATTTGGGTCAGTAAAGGAGTACCTGAAACCTATTTAAATTTATTTGGAACTGACAACTTGGGGTTTTAGTCTCCATAAACAGCATATTTTGGAGCACAAAGAAGCTAAGAGTCTGTATGTCTCATCATTTCATGCTCTTCTCAGAGCATGGTGGGCCACTGCTTTAGACGTGGTGAGAGACGGCTGCAAGAATAAATAAGGCATGGGCCTCTGCCTTAGGAAGAAGCTTAAAATCCAGTGGCATCAAAGGATAAATGCAAATAAATAATTGCTTAAATGTCAAATGGATCCAGTATGTACCTGAAGAGCTACATAGGAGCATCCTGACAAGGAGGCCAAGAATACACAATAAGGAAAGGATAGTATCTTCAATAATTGTGTTGGCAAAACTGCACAGCCACATGCCAAAGAATAAAGTTGGACCCTTATCTTACACCATATACAAAAATCTACTTGAAATAGATTAAAGACTTAAATGTAAGACCTGAAACCATAAAATACTTAGAAGAACACATAAGGAAAAAGCATATTGACATTGACCTTGTCTGTGATTTTTTTAAAAATATGATCTTAAAAGTCCAGGTAGTAAAAGCAAAAACACACAAGTGGGACTACATCAAGCTAAAAAACTTCTGCAAGGCAAAGGGGGCAACCAACAAAATGAAAAGGCAACCTACAGAATGGGAGAAAATGACTACTCAGCCATAAAAAAAGAAGGAAACCCTGCCATTTGCAACACTGTGAATAAACTTGGAGGACATTTTGCTAAGTGAAAAAAGCCAGCAAAGAATTACTTGTTGCTCACGTTGGCCCATGAAAGCAAACAAACTTATTTGTTCTTTAATTTCTAAATTATGAAATTGTGTTTGTAAGATGCTCTGGGTCTGAAAGGTGCTCCTCAGACTATGCAGCAATCAGGACTGTTAATATCCAAGGTAAACCCACAAGCTCACAGAAGTCTTCTGCTTTGGCAGTGAAATCCTGCAGATTAGCTCTGAAAGCCAGACTTCCTCATAGAGGAAAAGACTGCTACTTTCATGAGAAAGATTTAAGCATAATTTTTTCAGTACATTTTCTTAAGTCCTTATCAAGTAAGGCCCTCAGATAAGAACTGTTAAGTATTTAGCCGTAAGCCAAAGGTTGAGGATAGGAAACATTTAAATCTTTAAGAACTTGAGTCCAACAAAAATGCTGGCTAACAGCCTGACTGAGGTGAAATAAACCTTGTTTCCAGTTTCCCAGAAAAATTGTTTATTATTGGGCAAATTTCAGGCCTCCATGTTTTTGTTTCTTTCTCTCTTAATCTGCAGGAAACTTGTGGCCTTCTGATAGTTTATCCATTGTTAAGAGCTGTATGTTTCTACATACCTTCTTGTTCAAGGAATGTCTAGAAAAGACCAGAACTTAAGACCACTTTAAGAAATCATTTTTAAGAAATTAGTGTTTTGAACAGGTTTCTGCCTTTCCTTGGTTTGTTAACTAAAACAGCCCCCATAGAAATATCCCAAAATAGAGTTGTTTAAACAAGTGTTCAGAATAAAATGAATGGAAGTTTCAAGCCTCCTTGACCAAACATGGACCTGTGCCTTAAAATAATCAGTCCTTGAGTGTGTTGGCTAGAGGGTAACACTGCGTTTAAAGGCTCTGTGACAATTTGGCCCTCTTTCTAAGCTGCCTATATCTCTCACCACTCAGTTCCCAATTGTAACCACTCTCCACTGACCCAAATGATCATTTTCATCCTGAGCCACCTTCTTAACTTCCTTCAGAATCTCTCCTGCATTTCATTCAACTTCCTGGACCTCCCTTTTAATTTCCTACATTCTCAGGGTATACCGGTGTTTCACAGTCTCTTCACATTTCACTTTATTCCTTTTGGTGTTCTGTGTAGCCATTTTTTGTCTTTAGTCATTCTTATTTATTTGATCTTTTTTTTCTTTCTTTAACACCTGTTATTCCCAAGCCAAAAAGGTGGAGGCGGGGGTGGGGGGGTGGGGTAGACAACAGAGAAGGAATAGCACAGAATATGTTTCCTTAAAATACTGCCATCCTTAAATATCTAGAATCATGAGGTGCAAGATACAGATTGTGCCACAGATATCTTGTCCTACTCTTCATTTTGTGGACAGGTCTACCCAGAGGCATGTGATGACAAGGGCAGAGACTGGATGAACCCAAGTGTCCATTCCTTTCTGTTCTTCTCCCTAAACCACTAGCCTCCTTTGAGTACCTAGGGCTACTCAGGTTGTAAATGAAAGTCTTTTCATCTTCAATCCTCAATTGATCGCTCCCAGCCACATACCTTCTCTCTCCTCCCACTTGAAGCACTGGGCCTTGGCAAAGACCTCCTCTCCCTGCTCTCCCTTTTAATAAGTTTGAGCAGCAGATACTAGGATATCTCAGGAGATCTAGACTTTGGTCTCTTCTCCCAAAGTGCTCTTTGATAATGCTTTGTGTGTGTGTGTGTGTGTGTGTGTGTGTGTGTGTGTGTGTGTGGTTTTTTGTTTTGTTTTGTTTTGTTTTTTTGTTTTTTGCCAGTAATGGACAGTCCTCTCATTTTGAAGCTGCCTGCCTTCTGTTTGATGCATTGCAAAGTTGCCTCATAGAATAACTTTAATCTGCTGTGTTATCCCAGCATTTGAATTTCAGAAAGACCAAGGGTGGATATATGAGTACTGTGTACTAGTTTAATCATAAATACATCCTGTCCTGGATTAGTGGTTTTTGTTTTTTTGTGGTTCCCCCCCCCCCTTTCTGTTTTCAGCAATAGTGGTAAGCAGCCCTTAGGAATTTGAGGCCAAATAAGGGCCAGAGACTGGGAGTATTTACTTATTTACCTAATAAGGATTTACTAAGGGCCAGATTCATGTACAGCCCTCTGCTAAGTGAAAGTTACATGAAAAAAAAAAAAAGAAACACAGAATCTGACTAAAGAAGCATTCAGAACATTTATGTCAAGAATAATAAGTATAATTTTGTTGGCATAATCCTTTTATAGTACATAAAACACTCTTATAATAGAGTTGCTTATTTCATTTCCTCAGTAATCCTAGAGAAAGTATTTTCTGCATCTTATGGAGGAGAAGTTGAAGCTGAGAGAGCTTCTCTCCTGACCCTTGAAGTCAGTGCACAAGTGGACAGAGCTCTAGCCCAGGCCTCAGCCTGCTTGTACCTGACCTGCTCCTGGCTATGGAGTCCTCAGTGACTTTGCCTGTCTCCCATGAGCTTTCATTCCCTTCCATGGATGACCTGTTGGATCCCATCTCGCTTTTGGACTTTGGTTTCTGTCTTGTTCTCTTCCTGATTTTGGTATTCTCAACTGCAGACCCTGAACAACTCCCAGGATGGGCCTCACAGTGGGTGAGGGTTCCTGTATTTTCTATTCCTAGATGTATATTTTTATGCATTAACGTATCTGACACCAGGATGCATCTGATAGTCACCATGGAAGTTCATTTCTTCCAGAGCATTTGCCTCTGCTGGTCATCTAGGCACTACCAAGCTAAGATCAAAGTATAGATTTATTGTCTGAGGGCATTTGAATCACATTGGTGGTGTGAACTCAGAATTGAAACCTGAGTGAGTACCAGCTTATGGTTCACATCTTCAGGGGAGATTCCTCCTTCTCTCTGCTTAGTTCCCAGGTTGAGACAGGCAAGTCTCCTCACCATCCCTTTCTGGGTGGCATGCTTATTTCTTTGTGGACTTTTGGTTCCCCAGTTTCAGGTAGGGTTGCCCATCTTGGATGCCTTTGCTTTCTCAATAGTACATAAAATAACGTCTGTCTTGTGATCAGTGACATCTCAGAATTGATGACATATGGTGTTTTGTCATGAGAGTTGCTCCTGACCACTGATGGTGTTGCCTTAGTGCTTTTGGCTTCAGGGAAATAAGTGGGTGTTCCTTGCTCCCCCGCTCTCAGGCTGAAGGGACAAGAGCCAGAGGGGATCACTACCATTCACTCTCCCTTCCTCCAGCCACAGTGGCAGCTGCCTGACTTGGTTTCTTGCTGGTTGCACACATGTGACAGAAATACAATGTTAATAAATATTTCTACATGTAATGGAGAAACAAGCTGTAAAAATAGTCATTTGCCATCTGCTCAGATGAGTTGCTAGGAAAAGCAATGACATTTTCTGATTCAGTAACTTAACTGTTCTCTTGCCTCCTGTAAGGCACATCGTTTACAAACAAATTATAAATATCCAAATATACCTTCTGAGAGAAAAGCTTTGGTCTCTGAAGGAAATATAAATAACACATGATACTTAATTCTCCTGTCTCCCAGTGAAGATCCCAAACAGCTCAATTTAGTACTTCATAGTTGTAATCTATAGTGCAAACATGTTGGAGATACAGCACCTTATCTATGTACAGAGAGAGAATCAGTATAACAAAATGAAGGATTAGACTATTGGGCTCCTTAGTCATGATTCGGGGAAAGAAAATTGTTTTAAACAATAGGCAATAATAACTTATTTACTGAGTGCTTTCTATGTGTCAGGCACTGTACTAGGCACTTTGCATATATTAGTTCATCTGTAAGTGGAATATAGTGCTCATTTTAAGAACAAAGGGAATAATACGAACAATAAAAGTAATAATTAACCGAAAGCATAGACTTGTTTCTGGTGGGAGGTAAGAGTGGCTGCAGAAAGCTTAGTTAAGATATGGTTGATTGTTTAATAAAAAGGCAGAGTGGGGGTATGGCTGGTTGGTAAGAACAAATACCTTGGTATAAGCAGTTCTCTGGAGTGGTATGTATCTTTTGTTGTTGTTCAACATTAATACGTTTTACATTGCACCACGAATGTTTTCTTACTTTTTTGCCTTTGAAACAAAAGGCATGCATTTACAAGTTGAGTTGGAAATAGATTAAATATACTGTACAGTCTCTGCTCAGCAAACAAAATTATCCATGCAAGCTATGTAGTCGACACAGGGAAGAAATGCTGTTTGGCCTTATGAGCACCTCAGGATTTGTGGGGCTTCTTCCCTGGGCAACCTTAACCAGGAAAACGTCATGGTATTCAGACCATTTTTTATGACCTCTCCTTGAGGACCATCAGCTGTACCCTTGGGCTCACCCATCCACACACTGAGGCTCCTTGTTTGTACTTCCAGTCCAGACCTCTTTCCTGATTCCTACTCTACATCTTCACTCTGAATTACTTCTTGGGTCTTTTTCTTCCATATTCTTCCTCCTCTAGGCAAGCAGTTTATTTTTATCTTTTCAGCCAGTGCAGTTATTCTAAAAACTAACCCTATCCTGTGGCTTCTGAATTCAGGTGTCTTTCAGTGATTCCCATGAACAAATAAAACCCAGTTCTTCAGCTTGGCATACAAAATCCTTAGTCATCCATCCCTTGCATATTTAATTTCCCACAACTCCCTCATACACACCCATCCTGTGGTCTCTTCTTCCCTTTGCATCTGCTCCAGGTCCTCTTTGAAGCCTGTACTTTCTCCTTTTCAGGGCCAACTTACTCATCTTTAAGGCTCATTTCAGGGATGGCGTCTTTGGATAACCCTTCCCTACATCCCAGTTTAGGTTATCTGCCACTCTTCTGTGGTTCCATAGCTCTCAGCTCACACCAATGAGTATTTAACACACAGTTGCATTACAGTATGTCATAATAACTTTCCTTCTATCACTCTGTGTTCCATGAGTATAAAGACTATATCATAATCTCTGTCTTCCTAGGACTGAGTCTAACCTTAATAGTCACTTAATACTGTTTTGAGTATTAAGTATTGAGTATTGAGTATTTGAGTATTAAAGAAGTAACATTTGATCCTCAGTTTAAGTTTACCTATTCATGGTCAAACCTTAGAAAGTAGCAATGAAGTCAGAACCCTTATTTTCCTTTAACATCAGATATTGGCAGCCAGCTTCTCCAGATCTTCTTGGCCAAAAATATTACTGAAATTCCATGCTCCTAGATTTTGATCTTTGGAATGGTATATCCACAGCATGTAATTATTTGTCTCGATAATTGGGCTTTACCTTGGAGCTTTAAGACAAGCGGTAAAAGGAATCAATGGTTTAGTGATTGTATTGTTAATCTTAAAAGGAAAGTTGAATGGAAAATATTTTAAAAACTGGTTAGAGAAGATAATTATTGAAATCATGAAGAAGATAATTACTTATTACATGTACTGTAACTGGTGCAGAGGGAGGTCTAAAGCAGCTTGTAATTTTTTTACAACTTCTTTCATAGGTAGGTTTAAGAACCTTCAGGGCACAGGGCAAGGCCTTCTTTTTGGATGAATCTTTTAAAATTAATTATATAGTTACACCCTGACTGCCTCTTTGTGTGGGGGGAGGAGGAAGGACATTTTCATTCCAATGAACTGCAATGAGGATTCAACTTATTTATTATCCCAGCCTCATCAAAGCAGAAAACAAAAGTGGGTGTTTTAGCAAAGCAAACAGGCAGAGGTAACATGGCTCTTTCCCTCCATATCATATGAGGTTCTATACCACTTTATGCCAAATCTTGACTTTTTCCACACGCATTTTCAGCACTCTGTAAGAAAAGTATGGACTGTTGATATTCTTGCCATTCAGGTCATTAACAACAGTGCCACTCCTTCTCATAAAGACTCCTATTTAATAAAGTCTCTTTGCCCATAGCACAGAATCCAGATTCCTGAACCTGGTGTAAGAGCCATCAATAATTTTTCTAACTTATCTTTTCAGTCTTACTATTTGAATATGTTTTAGATGCAAGTAAAAAGCCCAAGAAGATCTTGAAACAGATTGCCCTGCACAATAAGGAAAGTTCATCTTTTTCATAATATAAGTTCCGATATGAACTTTGGGTTTAATTGATTCATTGACTCAATGATATCACCAGAAGCCTAGGTTCTTACTGTCAGTTCACTCTGTCATCTACTGTGTGCTGGTACATCCTCAGACTGGCTCTGTATGATGGTAGAAGAGCCACGGAAGTGCTAAGCATCACATCCTGACAGGATATCTTGTGTTTCTTTTAAGAGTGAGGAAAATTTTCCCAGAAGCATTCTAAAGAACATCTCCTTACATCTTATTAACCAGAATTAAGTTACATGTTGTTCCCTAAGCCAATCACAGGCAAGGAGAATGAGGTTATTATGGAAACCAGCCCAGGTGGGTGGAACAGAGGTTGAGAGTCAATTATTAGGACTATAGGGCTTCCTTCCTTTCCTTAATATATCTCTCCCCTTCCCACATGCCCAGTCATTTTGGCTTCTTCGTGGCTACTCTACAAAGCTTTGTGCCTGCCTACCACTAAACCTACTCTTAGCCCCTCCAGATCCTAAGTGTCCTCCAAGTCCTCACCCAAGTTCCCTTTGCTCCATAGACCTCTCCTTGCCCACTCTCCATTCTGCTGATTTGACACCTGTTTGAAGGTCATTTTTGTCCAGCTGGATTCTGAGGTCCTTTGAGACATGTCTGTTCTTCTCTCCATTCCCTAGTGTGCTCATAAACCCTGTTTTATTTGTGTAAAACTTTCCCTCAAAATGTTACAAAGACTAACATAACCCACAGAAGGAAGTGGTCTTACATCCTATATATAATAAACCCCTTTGAGACTAGAGCTAGTTCTTAAAATAGAATAATGGTGATCCCTTTCCATTATTAGAATAGTAAGAATTCCATCTTAGTAGAATAAGAAAAAGTAGATATGACATTCACAGTTTATTAATATTCTTCATCCATTTACTCACATTCCTTTTTATTCCTTTATAAGGAATCACAAACTCAATTTTTGCATGGTACATATAGGCTTTAGGTTTTCTTAGTTTCATTGTTTTTCTGATATCCTCAAACAAATGACTATATATCAGAATTATTGTGGGAGCTTTTACAAATATGCCTATCCAAGCATCAATTAAACATCAGTTTCAGTTAGTCTGGATTTCAATTGGCTCAGTCTGTTTTCAGAAAAGTTCCCAGGGGTTCTAATGGGCAGCTGTGTTGAAGACTCTGCTTTTAGATCTCTATATGCAAAACACTTTTTGATGAGCATTTCAGAAAAATTCAAACTTTTCAGAATTCTTGTCCAGACTATTGCCATATCTTATTGTTTCTCATCATTAGCACATCTGATCATTCAAGGTATGTGTTGATTTCTTGTGTGTTTGATAGCTAAATATCTTCCTTTCCTTTTTTCCTTTTCTCCATTTGAATTATAAACACCTCATTTCTTTTCTGCTCCATGGCATTCAGGTTAATATTAGGGGTATCATGGAGGCTCAGTCAGTTCCCATCAAGAGAGTAGTTATTGTCCAGATCCTGAACATTGTTTGTCTGCTAACTTGTTGGGCATTCTGTCCTGTACACCCTTAAACAACCTTCCTTTAGGCCCAGAAAGTCAACCTCTCCCTCAGAACCTTGTACCAAGTCACTTCAGACTTCACTGGCCCTTCTCTGGTCCCCTATTCAAACCTTTGCACCTTTCAGAAATATTTTTCTGTACTTTATTTCATCCAGTTACTTGCCATCTTCTTTTTGTGACAGTTTCTACTTTTTTTTTATTCCACTCCCAACAGCTCCTTAATTTCAGCTGTATCAGGTAAACTTCTAGTTAATTGGAAGACTTGTCCTTCTTTCCACTCTATTCTTTCTTAAGTTTGTTACCCCAGGTCTTCTAGTTCCTTTAGACACGACCAAATATTCTCACTATCTATACACATATCTATACACAATACACTATCTATACACAATAGATTTGGATTGAGTATTTGTTCAATGTTTCATTTTCCCTCCAGCCTTTCATTATAAGACAATACTCTCTGTTAGAAACTGAAGGGCAAGGTGATGCTTACATAGCCCATTTTGTGTGGTTCAGCATTCATTTGACTAATGATGACTGATACCTGATGCCGTTAGTAGTGTTTTTGCAGCAGAGGTTATTAAATTTTAGCACACATCAGAATTACTAGGAGTACTTATTCAAACACAGATCACTGGGTCCTTCCCCCCAAGGATTTCTGATTTACCAACTCTGGGGTAAGGCCTGATTATTTGTGTTTCCATTAAACTCTCTGGTGATAACAATGCTTTTTCTGAGGACCACACTTTGAGAACCACTGTCCTGTAGGAAGGATCACGAAAAAACACAGAAATTAGTGTATATTTTTTCAAGTCAGATATTTAATGTTAAATATTTATAATTTTTTAAAAATAAGTGCTTTCTAGATGCTTTTTTTTCCTAATGGTGGGTTCTCAGAGTATTTCATAGGAGACTTTCAGCATATAGATTTTTAAAAGGAACTCTAA
This sequence comes from Tarsius wallacei, assembly GCA_963574415.1. NCBI lineage: Eukaryota > Metazoa > Chordata > Mammalia > Primates > Tarsiidae > Tarsius > Tarsius wallacei. Next base: position 67,673 of record CAUYQG010082420.1, read on the forward strand.
AATTGGGACAGAGGAGAAATTGCATTAAGCATAAGGAAAGTCAATGTTTTTCAGAAGTCCCAAAAGCAGCTCTTGGGGTTGATTTATTCAGTGGTTCAGTGATATCATCAGAGACCATGGTTTTTACTGTCATTCCACTCTGCTATCCACCACGTACTGGTGTGTTCTCAGACTGGCTCTGCATGGTGGCAGAATAGATGTGGAAGTGCCAAGCATCATAGCTAGACTACATACAGATACACTTTGTTCAGAACCCTAGCTTATGTAGTATATCAGTAACTATTGGGAAAGCTGAAATTGAAGATCCAGAAATTCTTATCAAAGGTAATCACTAAGATATGAGCAAAGCAGTCATTGATTAGTATCTTAATCCATTTTCTGTTGCTTATACAGAATACTTTAAACTGGGTAATTTATAAAGAAAATAAATGTATTTCTTACAGTTATAGAGGCTGAGAAGTTCAAAGTTGAGGAGCTGTATCTGGCAAGAGCCTTCTTGCTGATGCAGACTCTGTGGAGTCCTGAGATGGTGCAAAGTATCACATGACAAGAGGGCTGAGCTGAGCATTTTGGCTTAGGTCTCTCTTCCTCTTCCAGTCCCCTTCCCACAATAACTCATTAATCTATGAGTGGATTAATTAATTAGTGAGTGCAGAGTCCTCATGATTCAGTCACCTCTCGAAGACTGAGCCTCTCAATACCGCCATGTTGGGGATTAAGTCTCAACATGAGTTTTGTAAGGGACATTCAAACCATAGCAAAGGCAAGTTGATTTAGCTATGTGTTCTCCATGATTAGTGGTAGATTAAGATGTTGCTTATCCAAGAAGCATACTGTTGTGTCTCTTTTTCCACATACTGTGTAATTATTTGAGGCTTGTAACAAACTTCCTAAATATCTTACTATATTCAGTGTACATCATAGAATCTTCCACTTCCAAGTAGTCTGTTGGCAGACAAGTAACATGAAGACATGTCAATCTCCTACCACTGTCTGGAATTCTGTGGCTTGTTCAACATGACAACATGAAACTACAGATGAACCCATCATCTGTGTCAGAAACTAGTTGCAAACAGGACTCAACCAGATGGGAATAGACACTGAGTTCACTAATTTGGGTTCTGCTCCTGCTGTGTTTCTGCCCGTGGTGCCAATAAAGCCTACTAGGCTGAAGTTTCACTTGAACCATATTAGCCATTTTTGCTTTATCCTCTTCCTACACCTTTCCTAAGGTTTTGCTCTTGTGGTCATCATCTTGCCTTTCAAGAAGATAATTATAACTTGTCCCTCTCTGCTATGTCAGGGATATTTTGGTTTTGTTCAGAATAAGCATATAAATATTCTCAGATAAATCTCTATTTCCTGACCACTGGGGCTCAAATTACATTGTTGGCACCAGCTCTGGAAAGCATCTCAATGTGTCTTGTCAACTAGAGTCAAAATATTGGCGGCGGGGGGGTGGGGAGGGTGGGAGGAGAGAAAAAGAATATTTGGCAAAGTTGGTTCTTTACCTCCAAATTCCGAACAAACTTTAAGTTGCCCATTCTTTTGAGATAGATTGACTTTGTTGTCTTTCATAAACTTGTTAAGTTTGACATCTGCCATTGAAGGAGTACTTCCATTCTTATTCTCTTCTATAGAGTCCTCTCATCCTCAATCAATATAAGTATTGAAATTTTCTCTTCTATCTCCTCCACAGAGTGATTTCTCTCTCTAACTTTCAATTTGACTGTGTTATTGCCAGGAACAGGTAGATAAAGGGGTATCAGCAATGTCCAAAAATGAGGAGCAGTTTTATTCCTTTTAACATAAGGCTGAACAAATAGACTTGACTACTTTTTTTTGTTTGTATTTTAGTACATTCACCTAAACAAAGTTAATGATCTAGAAGCTTCATAAAATGCATAGTACATAACAAAGCTACATCTCAACATAAGTCCTACATTCCTACAGGAATCCCATAAAAACACTCTTAAGACACTTTCCCTCCACAGATCTGATGCTAAACACTTTGTTTCACCAGGTTTCAACAGGTCTCTTCAAAGCTGTCATTTTACTGTAGCTGGGATTGCATTCTACACTATTTCACATAAATACACACCTTTCCTTTAATCTCTCATTCTTATCATTGGCAGTAATCTGTGTGGTAAGAGCCTATTTCTTTTCACATGTAGATTTGATCTTGCATTATTTACCATATAGTGCCCACCCTCTGCTCACGCTCTCTCTCTCTCTTTCTCTCTGGGGGAAGTGGGTGGGGTGCTCTAAGTAAGCTCTCTGTCTTAGTTCATTCAGGCTGCTGTAACAAAATACCATAGACTGGGAAATTTACAAACAACAAGAATTTATTGCTCTTACTTCTGGAGGTTGGGAAGTCCAAGATCAAAGTGCTAGCAAATTATGTGTCTGGTAAGAGCCTGTTTCTCATGGATGGTGATTTCTGTGTCCTTACATGACAGAAGGACAAAAAGGCTAACAAGCCCCCTTAAATCGTTTTATAAGGGCACTAATCCCATTCATGAGAGCTCCACCCTCATGACCATATCACTTTCCAGAGGACACCCTCTTAATGCCATCACCTTGTAGGGTAGGTTTCAACATATGAATCTGGGGAAAACACAAACATTCAGACCATAGCAGTCTTACAGATCTCATTGTATTCAGCATCATTTTAGTATAACTCCTTATCTTTTGGTTTTAGGAAACTGAAAGCTCTTGTATCCAATCCTATGCTTTGTGATATTAAAGGTTCTTGGCTGCTCAACCTCATCCTAACTGTTCAGACAGTGGTCGTCCATCTGAATGGAAGCTCCTCTCTGGGGCACACATCAGCATTTAAAAAATCTGCCTGAGCTGTAATGCAATTTTAAAGGGGAGTGCTAAGTTTTAATGTCATTTTAAAAATAGATGTTGCCAAGAGCCATGTTGATAACCTAAACCAGTTTTCCATTTACTGCCAATGATACTACAAGCCTGAAAAATGTAGTCCTGTGTGGGGAAAAAGTCCTGCAATGGTGAGAAATTCAGCTGTAAGAAACCAGGTTCCCCATGGAAGTGATAATTAATGCAATTAGAAATGTACAGTGTGTTTAAAGGTAGTCTTGGCATGTATGTGTAAACTTTGTCTTTATCAGATAAACAAACACAAGTCTTTCACCTAATTGTTGTTCCCTGAGTTAAAAATCTCCTTATCAGATGTTTGCTTTGGTCATTGGAAATAAAATGGAACATCCATCTAAGTAATCCTCCTTGTTTGTTAGTGTCTTAAATATCCTTTCCAAGTGATGGGTTGTTTTGTGAAATGGCTAATAAGATCATCTCTTGGGAGGTTGAGGTGGAAGGTTCACCTGCCAGGAGGTCGAGACTGCAGTGAGCCATGATTGTGCCACTGTACTCCAGCATGGGCAACAGAGTAAGACCCTGACTCAAAAAAGCCATCTCTAAAACCATGAACACATAAACGGAGCTGCATGGAGCTCAGGGTGTTCTTTTTATTTTATTTTATTTTATTTTTTTGAGTTGGAGTCTCACTCTGTCGCCCAGACTGGAGTGCCATGGCACGCTCCTGGCCACCGCAGCCTCAACCTGCTGGGCTCCGGCAATCCTTCTGCCTCAGCCTTCCAAGTAGCCAGAACTACAGGCGCGTGCTACCACGCCTGCCTAATTTTTTGATTTATTGTAGATATGAGGTCTCATCAAGTTGCCCAGGCAGGTCTTGAACCCGCGGGCTCAGGCAATCCACCTACCTCAGCCTCCCAAAGCGCGGGATTACAGGCTGAGCCACCGAGCCCGGCTGTCAGGGTATTCTTCTAAGCACTGGGCTATCAAAGAATTTTAAGACATACGTCCCTGCACTCAAGGAATTTGAAACAGAGGCATCCTCAAATCCTAACTGCAGGGAGGCTCAGCCTGTGTCTTTGGTTGATGGAGGAATGACTCCATTAGAAAAGTCTCCTTGAAGCTTTCTCTACCTATCTTTCATCTTATCCTTTTGCCATTTCTTCTACCTTTTCATCCTATCTTATCCTTTCCCAACGAACACTCCCTGACCTTAATGATCAAGGAAATTTACATATTTTGGGTTTTTTAAATAACAGCTTTATTGAGATATAATTCACAAACCACGCAGTCTACTCATTTGAAATGTACAATTCAGTGGTTTTTAGTAAATTCACATAATTGTGCAACCATTACCATGAACAATAGTAGAACACTTTCATCACTCCGAAAAGAAAACCTATACCCATTAGCAGTCAGAAGCCCATTTCCTCTCAACACCTTCCTACCTCCCAGCCCTATGTAATTAATCTACTTTCTGTCTCCATGGGTATACTTGTTTTTTTAGGGTTTTTTTGAGTTGGAGTCTCACTCTGTTGCCCAGACTGGAGTGCAGTGGCACGCTGCTCCCAGCCACCGCAGCCTTGACCTGCTGGTCTCCGGCGATCCTTCTGCCTCAGCCTTCCAAGTAGCTGGAACTACAGGCGTGCATATACTTGTTTTTATTGGGCATAGGATGCCAATAGTCTGAAAGGTTGAGCTAAGATGCATTGTTACCTTAAATTCCTTCATGGGTTAAACCAGCTTACTTCTGATGCAGCAGGACTTTTTACCTTTTTGTGATTCCTGACTTTGTGATTTTCTTCATTCTGTACCTAGAATAAATGGGTCTGCAAAAAAATGCATGGTTAATTCACCCCACCTGTGTTTTACAAAGGTAGTGGAAGGGAATAACCTTTTTCTTTAAAGGTCACATACAAAGAGCCATTTCTTCATCCTCCTAATTTTACAAAATAGATATTATTTTTATAGCATCTTCTTTAAATTGATTTACACTTGAGCAAACTAAAAACCGCAAAAAGGAAAGCAGAGCTTAGTTAGTTGGCAGACCTGGTTTTGAACAAGTATTTGATTTTATTAATCTCAGTAGTGCATAAACTTACTTTTGTAAATTTCTTATTAAAAATTATTTGTTCTTGGGCATACTCAGCCATTGGAATGGAGAGATGGTTTACATTTCTATGAATTGACAGCTGATAGAATTCTCTGTCTTTGAGTGGGAGAAAAATTCAAGCCAGACAAGAACTTTTATGGCAGATAATTCTATTTTGAAATTTATTTGAATTTCTGGAGGCAGATTAATTTCTATGTTCTTCACAGTCAATAGATGCCTGTCACTTTTTTTTTTTTTCTTCATCTGCTGAGCTTCTACTATAGATGGAAGAAAGTTAGTGCATCCTTTGGGTATTTTGAGAGTTTTATTTTTGTGTTCTTCTTGGCAGACTTTCCTCTCTGTAAAGCCAGTGTTGAAGCCATGGTGAGGGTAAGTATCCTTGGTGTTCTAGAAGTTTTTTTTAATGCATGTTTACTACTAAGTAAATTTATCTTTTTTCTTTTACTTTATAGCTCCATATTAAATACATTAGGAACCTTTTTATAAACAAAAAAGAAGAAGAAGAAGAAGAAAGCTCATAAAATAGTACAGGATAGGTCATTTTTAAGTGTCTGGTTAGATCCCAATTTGGAAAGATCTTATGCTTTAAAACAAAAGTTTTGAACCAAGGATTTGTTGAAAGTGGAGACTAACACTCCATCTTCCTTTGAAATTTCATACAGATGTGTGTGTGTGTGTGTGTGTGTGTGTGTGTGTGTGTGTGTCTGCATTTTCTAGTGAGAACGCCCATAACTTTCATAAACTGTTCAAAGCCATTACCTTCAGATATCTTTATTACAAACTTTTACTGCAGTTGTTGTTCTAAGATCTATTCTTTTGCCATTTAAAAATAACTTTTAATTAGTTAACTTCTTAAATGTTTCTTTTGCAGAATAAGATCCTTTCTACAATGTAATTTTTGTTTATTTTAATTTATTATCCACCCAAAATTTTGGTCCAGACTCTGCCTTCTCCCATGAGAATCTTGTTTAAAAGCAAACAATTCTAACATAAACAAAGTAGAATCGGCCTTTTTTTTTTTTGCTTATGGGAAAATATATATTCTAGTGCAGTGTTTGATGTGTCATTTCATAGAGCATGTAGCATTCTTACCAGTACAATATTACATTGGTTATTCTACCTGTAGTAGAATGCCAGTAACATGGTAATGCCAGTCTTTTTAAACTCTGCAACAGAGGGAGAAGTAGAGGGGATGTTGGCCTCCTAGATCTAGAGACTGAGCTATTATGTTGTCTTCTGGGAAAGCAGTTAAACAAAGCACAGATTTTAAATCAATGTGGTCACAAATGTTCAATCTAGATGATAAGTACCTATGATCTGTGTGTGCACTACTCTTTTGAGAGGAAGCATTAATTGCCATTAGCCAGGGTAAAAGGAATGGAGATCTACTCTAAACTTCTTAGGAGTTTAAGAATTAGGCCGTAAGTTAATAATCAGTGAAATAAGAGAAGTCACATTTTTAAGAAATGAACTCCCTAATGTTTAAAAATTAATATATATATATATACACACATTGTTCTATACAACAAAATCAAGGTAAATAATTAAGAAATTATTTCATTATATAGCCACAAAATTAAAAGGTATATTTCAACAAACATTTATTGAATGTTTAGACTAATGCATCATGTGTGGGGCATTAGACTAGACAATGTGCAGGAATAACAAGGAATCTAAGGCTTGATCATGGACTCATGGAACCAACAGTTTAGGGCAGAGCAGACATCTAATAAAGTCATTGCTTCACCCTTTGTTTCCTTTCCTAAGGTTTTCTAAGTTTGTTTAGGACTCCTATTTTGATAGTCATGAAGTCCTATGGAAAGTGTGGATGTCACCACAAGGAGATAGAAGGAAAAATGTTTAACAATAAATTGTAGTAAAAATGTAGCTTATACTTCTCCATCAGAGAATAAATATTCTGGGTAGCTGAGCTTTCCAAATGGCACACGATTTGTCTCTCTAATTATATCTTCTCTAGTCCTCTCTCACTTTAATAATTTTGTTTTGAAACTTTCTGAAATTGACTACATTCTTAGACTTTGTAAAAGCATATATTGATCTTCTCTTTGTAAGTTAGGCTCATTATTCTTAGTCATAATTATTTTATTGTGCTATAGTAATAACAGTGTCCCTATTGTTTATTGAGTGGTTGGTCTGAACGTTTCTGCTTTTCAAACACCATTTTTCTAATCACATCCCTTGCTATATGAATTTGCCTTGCCTTTGAGTTACATGCCCTTCTGAAGCAACTCCCATGACCTTGTAATCTGGCTAGACTGTGAGGCGGGGAGTGGGAAGGGAGATGTCCAAAGTTAATAGAACGCTATGTAAATTGGCCATGGGTTTAGGTCTTCTGTATTAACTAAGTTCATGGATACTATTTTTGATACCTTATTTACTTATTTGATAATTTGATCAAATTATCAATCAAATTTGATAAATTTCTGTTCTCATTAGTGTTCCAATTTTGTGACTAGACAACTAAGTTCTGGGTAAAATATGTCATTATTACATAACACTGTCTTATGTAATTATAAATAAGTATGCTGTATTGTACTTTTAATGTATTCATTAAATATGAGAAATAAGCAATACACAGAAACCTAAATATAAGAGGACTCTATCACTTTATACCTCTTTGGTTTCTTTTTCTGCCTTTCCATGAAACTTAATCCATTATTAACTATTTATCTTTAGTATTGCTCAGGTTCCCAACTAGTAAAAACTACACAAAATAAGTGCAATTTTTTAGTGTCCATATTCTTTCATTTTACAAATACATATTTAATTTCCACTTTTTTTGTCTTAATAGTTCCAGCTTGCCTTTTAAAAAGTGATTTGAGGAGAATACTCTTAATGTGTCAAAGGAGGAGAAGCATTGGAAGAGAGTGTTAGGAGCAAAGTTCTCGCCACGATCTCATCAAATGTCCCAAGCTATTTTTTCCTTGTTGACTCAGAACAACAAACACTAAAGAAAGTGCTGAACAACCTCAGCTCTTCTTCTGGCTCACACTTATATATAGCTGAAAGATGAAACATCAGCTCCAATCCAAAATCTCTCGGGGGTAGTTCTGGGAAAGTGTTTTTCATAGAGACATTGTTGAAGTCCAAGAAAATTGAGTAGAAAACCAAAGGATCTGGTTGATCTAGTACGTTGCAACCCTCTGCTTCCCATATGTACCTCACACACAGCTAATCCACGATTAGAGGCCACCATTGTTGGGAGGCTTTTCCTTTAAGCTGTGTTAACTACTCAGTAACTCAGTAATAGGTTTCTTGCTTCTTATTTCTTTGACAGGATCATCACAATATTAAATATATATATGCTGTGTATATAAGGTTTGCCTTCTCTGGATCATAAAATGATAACATAGGCACAGAAATAGAAATGTACCAATTCCTCTTTTTATGGAGTTTATCCATTTACTCAAAAAATAATTTTTAATTAATTTAATTCAAAATAATTTTGAACATTGGGTATCTTAGGCTTTGAGTGCTAGGTTCTTCAAATACTAAGGTGACATAGTCATTGCACTTGCAAAGCCTTAAAGTCCAGTGGGGAAGAACAACATGATAGGAACAAAGTATTAGTATACTAAGTGCTGTTGCAGTCACCCGCCAAGGGGAGCTCACTTCTCTGACCTTCAATTTCCTTATCTCTTACAGGGTGAGAATATCTCATGAGGTTGTTTTGACACTTAGCTAGGATAATGCATGTGAAAACACTGTAAAATTGTAAAGCCGTGGTTATGTCTATAGTCATGTTTGGTTTCAAATAGTAGCTGGGAAACTTTTTATCCTGAAGCCATGTAGATAATTCAAGGGTGAAAGTCTGGTTAAAGTGAGGGAAACAGTGCACCTCAACATTGAGTGCAATTCCCAAGAGGATGTTTGAGGTTATTATTAGGCGCCTCTCATTCCAGAAATTGTTTTATTGGCATTTATACTAAGTGGTGCTGACATTGAAAGCAGCACAGCTTCATTTGACATCCTCACATTCTTGTCAGCCTTTCTTCACCCACAGTGTGTTTTTACTGTATCTCATAAATACAAATGTATGAAGTCTCTAGGGGTACATATAAGATGCCTATCTTATAGTTGGTTTCTATGGTGTCTTTATAGCATTCTCCCAGTTTTATTCCCTTTCTCCTCTGTTTTTTTTTCCCCCCATTAGTTCTTTAAAGGTAGGGAAATTATATGTCCCAGTTGGCCTGAGACAGTCCTAGGTTATGCCTGCTGTCCCCACATCCCATTGATTTAACATTTTGGCACTCTCAAACACATCCCAGTTTCAACCTTAAGTTATCTGGTCACCCTGGTTCAAAGCATAGAAGAAAACTAAATGAGGTATCAGCAAACTCATGGAATTGTAAAGATCTGTGGTAACTGACTTCAGCCACTGAGCTGACTTACAGAGTGTAGATTTGGTCCGGTAACATCCTGGAATGCAGCTTACAGATTTAAGTCAGTAGTGCCTGATTATAGCTACACAGCACAGCAGGTTTCCTAATGAGCTGTTAAGACTAAAGCATGTGTTTGTTCACTCTGGCACAGAACAGTAGCTTTGACACATCAACAGTTTTCACCATAGCATGGCTTGTTGGAGCTTGAAGACTGACATTCCTTCTTAAAGGCCCATCAAGGTTTTCATTCTGTGTGAGCATATGCATGCAGCTGGTATTGATCCTATTTTTGACCACCATTCACCTGAAGCAGCCAACCAAGACAGGGAGGAGGGTATAAAAACATCTCTTTCACCCTCTCCCTACCTGTGCCACTCCCTCAGCGTGACCCATGGGGATGGGAGTAGGATGCAGTTTGGAGAAGTGGTTCTACACTACATCTTCTCTGCCTCCCCCACTTCCCTTTTAGAAGGAGAAGTCAGGACTGAAAGGTCCAAAAGCTTAAAGAGAGTAAAGTCTGCAGTCCTGTGTTTTTCATAGCAAAGAGGAAGATGCCACTTTGTGTGACTGCTTGCAATCCCAATTATAATAGAATAAAATTGTCCCTTACTGCGAGCATTAAAGTGAAATTTGTATAACAGTCGAGGGACTACTTTAGTATTTTATTATACGCAGTCCCAATGTCTTCACTGCAGGACAAATATGCTGAATTAAAATCAAATAAATAAATTTACCTTTCTCTGTTGACAGCAATATTGGAGTTTAGTGTTGGTCTCTGTGCTTATCTGCCCCTAAGAAGTGTGTGTGATTAAGCCTTGCAAAGTGAAAGTGGAAGATCAAGAAATAAAGAAAAATCAGTGAAATGGGACATTTGTAGTGCTATCCCCATTTTACTCTCCAACAAGGGAAAAATGATGTTAAGAACTGTTAAAACAGTGCTTCTCACACGTTAATATGGGGCTTTTGTTATGCAGATTCTGACTCAGCAGGTCTGGGGGCCTAAGATTCTGCATTTTTAACTAGCTCCAAAGGGTCCCAGGGGCCACAACTTGAGTCATGGGTTGGGTTGTCAGGAAGTGTCTGCTTCAATGGGCTCTGACTCTGGATGTCACTGTTGCACCAGATGCAGAGAGGCACAAATAGGACCCTCAGCTATCAGGAGTAGCTGTGTTTTAGCTAGAGGACCAAGTGAGAGGGACTTCCCTAGAAGCTAGGGCGCAAATATTTTTCCTAATCTCTTTAAAAATCTTGAGGGATCCCTCCCTACAGAGGCACGATTTTCCCGTTAATGAAATGAATACAGAAGTATACATTCTATGGATTTGTAATTCCAGTAACTGGCCCATTTTACATCTATTAAGGACTATGAGAAAAGGAGTGAAGAGGAGGGTTGGAAGACTAAGAAAATAGGAAATTAGAGGCAATTCAGAAAAATAAGTTCTGCATTCTCCTACTTCCATCATAGGAAAAAAGCTCCTATGCACCTCCTTCTCTTTCACTTCTAATAAAGCAACAGGATTACCGCTAACTAGTTGGTGAGACTATACTCTAGCTAAATAGAATAACTTGTTATTTCACAAAATGTCCTCATCTATAAAAGGAAGTATTTTATTTTAGATGATTTTCAGAACCCCTTTGATTGTTAAAGCATAAAAACTGAGAATTTTATGACCATACAACAGTAAATATAATACATATGTCTTTAAGATTGTGGCTTTATTTATGTAAGGCCACCTCCAAAATAAGGGTGTGTGTTAATATGTATACATTTCATATTGTTTCCTACATTCTTTGTTCTCTTTTTTAAAAATCTATTTTGTTTCATGACTTGAAAATTTCTGAAAAATTTTCTTTTTATATAATCCACAGTTGGCTGTATTAATCTCTGCATGTATGACACTATTTAAGAAACTTGGCCTTGCAGTGGCAGTAATAGCTAGAACTTTCTTCTGTGACCTACCAGTATTTTCCCTAAGCATCTGTGTCTTTTGAGGGTGGGTGTGAGTACCATGCATTAGATACATCCTCTGTTGGGAAGATAAGGGAATGCTTGTTCCAGAAAGTGCCTCAGGTCCAACTAGGTTCTTTACTAAGTGTGTTCTCTCAACATAATGACCTCTTCAGTCTTAGGATAGAAGTCTAGAATATATTCACATCTCTGTTCTAATTGTTACACATCAAGCCCCATATTGTATAGTGGATAATGAAGCTCTCTAAGTAAGTCCAGAATTTCTAATTCTTACACTTGTGGGTGAGAGAATTAAAAATTATCTATAAATTTATCCCCATGGACAGTGTTCCAATTATAAATGGGGGTAGAGTTTTATAAAATATAAATTGCTCTGAGCCAGGGATGAGGAATAAATAGAGTCCCATATTGAAAAACTAAATTTGCTATATTAAATTCAAATTTAATGAGAACACATGAGCAGTATGCAGGAATTTTTGATGCATTGTTATGAGGATGTGTTTACTGTCTCAGAGCAGTAAACTTAGGAATGGAATCTAGCTTCATTCACAAGGTTTTGGTGAGAATATAAATTGATACCTCCTTCCTGGAGGATGTCTTGACATTATCCATTACAGAATGTATAGGATCTACTTTTTCATATTGCAAATCTGCTTCTGGGAATTTTCTCATAGGAAATTATTGGACAAGTATACAAAGCAATGTGTAAGTGTATGTTCATCAAAGTGTTTGCAATGTGAAAAAATTGAAAACAATTTAAATACTCAACAATAAAGGTCAAATAAGACATGGCACAAATATGAAAGAGAATACTGTGCATCCATTAAGAAGAGATGCAGTTATTGTCTTGGAAAGATGGTTGTAATATAAAGTTGCAAAGTAGCGTTTGGAAAAAATGTTGATACATGCACAAAAATTGGGGAGCTACACACCAAAATGTTGATAGTGGAATTATAGCTTATATTGCACTATCTCTCTTATGCTTTTCTTTATTGATAAATATTTAGTATTATTACATGAAGGGAGAATAGAAAACATGAAAGGTATAGAAAAAAAGCAGCCACTCTGGATGCTGAAGTAGAGGAGAAAGCAGAGCCCGTGTGTTTCAGCATCTCTTTTGGCATTGGCTGATGAGAATTCTCTGATTAGTCACCGCTGTGCCAGAGGAGCTTCCTGGAGGTGATTGGGGTTTGTGAGGTATGACTTGTGTCCCGCTGGCCCCTACACAGCAAACCATACGGTCTTAACTTTATTTAGCAACATCAGTCCAAGGGAGCCTAGAAGAGCATGATCATAGAATGTCTATCAGGCTCAGAAGTGTCATTAGCTGTCCTAGTCCAGCCATGAAGAATCGGAGGCCCAGAGCTTTGGAACTTTCCCAGAGGTGGCTTGAGGCCAAGTTGAAATGAAAACGCGGTTCCCAGACTGCCGGTCTATCTAGTGCTGCTATTTTCTTATCTCTAAGCTCTGCTGTGGTAGATGAATACCCAGTTCTCATAAGTAGATTTTTAAGGCCAGAGAAAAAGGTTTTCAGGTAAGAGAATGCTTCTTCTTTCATATCATAGAACATTAAATTGTTAGAGGTCTTTTATCCAGATCTGTGTTCAGTGAGATATAAATGCAGAGGTTGTTGCCTCTTTTAGATATCTAATCAAGGCTGTAAAACCTCTCCTTTGAATAATGTGTGTTTGCTGAAGACTACAAAGCTTTGCATTTTATTTTGGAGGCTTCCAGAGCCCTCTAAAACCTGTCTTTATGTTGTAAGTGTCCTTTGCCTTGTGCTCCCCAAGTATTCAAGTAGTTCTCTTGGGTTTGGAGGTAATGGAACTATGATCTGGTTTTGATACCTTTGTGCTAAATATGTGTTCTTGCCACACAAAACAAGAGAAAGAAAGGATGGCAACTAGGAAGGTGAACAAGCCTCATCTCTTATCTCATTGGAGACTTAGTGTTTTCTTTGTTTACTGTTGCTGTTAGATTGCCCTTCCAATAAAAGTAAAATATTATAATACTTTTTAAAACTCCCTCCACACTAGCACAACTGCTTTATTTTTGCAGCGTGCTCAACTCTGTTCCTGTAAACATCTCATGGTTACAACCAAAGACTGTCTTCATCGTACCCCTCCATTTTGTTCTTTGGCAAAGGACAGTGCTTTTGCATGAAAGACTCAGGCTGAGGCTCAAAATCAGGCCATCTGGGATTATTTGTGCTTCTCACCAAAACTTAGATGTTTGAATAAGAACAGAGAGTTTCTACTTAAAAGATACAAGATTTTTGAAATGGACTTATGCCATGGCTTTCAAGTCAGCTGGAGGACTTGTTGATACATCAGCCACTGGGCTCACCTGAAGTGTTTCTGATTCACTACTGTATGGCGGGGTCCAAGAATGTACCTTTCTTTCTTTCTTTTCTTTTCCCCCCCATTCCATCACAACAAAAGCACCCTCTTTATTTATGCAGACAGATTTTTAAAAACCCGCATGATCATAATAAACCAAAATGTACTTCTATCCTTCCAACCTGTACCCAGTCCTCCTTTCCACACCACTAACCCCATGACACCTTGGAAAGAATAAAAATGAAAAGAAGGATGGGGACCAACACAAAGTAAAATTCAGTTCGGCTTGGTGGTTTCCTCTTTATTGATGGTGCCTCCTACCTTGCTCCCCCAATTTCAGTCCCTTCCTACTACCCCCCAAAAAGAAGGTAGCGAAAGGAAGGGACTGCTAGGGTTCTGAGCCTCTTGGGCAGGTAGAAAGGGAACAGAAACCAAAACAAACACTGGTTGTAACAGAGATGGACAATCAGGAAATCTAAAGCAGAATGGGAAAGATAGGCAAAGAAAGGGGAAGAAAGGAGAAAGGAAAGGACAAGATGCCATCTCCACCATTACCCCTCCTGCTAAGAGGAGCTAGAGAGAAAACCTCAAACATTAAGAAGTACAGGTCCTGAAGAAAGGAGATGGTGTTTGAGCCAGAAGGAGGAGGAGAAGGAGGAGGTCAAAGAAGGGGGTCACCTCTCTCTTGGTAGAATGAGACACCCCCCCCACCTCAGGGGCAGCAGCTTCACAGACCGTAGATACTTTAATCACTGTAGGCAATGTGTAGAAAGAAGTCTTCTTCATGGTGTTCCTGGTATAGTTGACCCATAGTGGCACTGGTAGGTGGAATGGCAAGAATGTACATTTCTAATAAGTTCCCAGGTGATGTTGAAACCACTGGTCCAGGGCCACACTTTGAGAAACAGTAGCTTAGAGAATAAGGGTTCTAAAGGCAGTGTGTTTTCCAGCTTCTCTGAAAACAAGGCTCATTTGAGAATGTACATTACAAATACAATTTGCAGTTCCATGTCAGACTTACAAATCAACATCTCTGGGGAGAGTCTTGGGATTCTACACTGTCAGTTTTGGAGGCAATACTATTGCTGTGAGTAAGCCCCAATAGAGCAGCACTTGTTTCCAAACTACTCATGGAATGTTAGACTTTATTTACCACTCTAAAACCAGTTTTTTCATTCATTGTATGCTTTAACCTCTAGACCCCATCAACTCCCCAGAAGCATATCTCCTGGCAGCATCCTCGTGTGCAAAAGAAAATTTCCTGACTTTTTGCTGAGTTTCTTTTTCATAAGCATGGTCACAATTTGTGTGTGTGTGTGTGTGTGTGTGTGTGTGTGTGTGTAAGAGAGAGCGAGAGACAGGGAAATAGAGAGGAAGAAAGGACTTTGCATTTCCCCTAGTGATGGTGATGCTGATGGTCCGGGACCACACTTTGAGAACCACTAGAATAGACCAGTAACTCTCAAACATAGCAATTGGAATCTCCTGGGGGAGCATTAAAAATACTTCTACCTGGGTTCCACCCCCCCCACCAGAGCGTAATTTAATTGGTCTGTGGTGGGCCCTGGACAGTAATCTAAATAATCATCCAAGGTTCTGAACCATTACCGTACGGTCCCTTGGGATAAAAGGTAACAGGTTAGGAAGCTTGAGACCTGATGGGAAAAATAAGGGCTAAGCCAGTGCTACTCATACTTCAGGGTACATACAGCACACCTGGGGATCATCTTAGAATGCAGATTCTGATTTTATAGGTCTTAGGGACCAAGATTTTGCTTTTTTCACATGTCAGACAGATGCTGCTATTGGCCAGGACCCATGCTTTGAGTAGCAAACAGGTTGGAAAGTGTTAACAAACCTATGTAATTATCTACCAACACATAACATAGTTTATATATATATATATATATATATATATATATATATTCATAGTACAGAGCAAATAAAAGCAATGTCATAGAGATTTCAAGAAACTTAAATGAGAAACAATAGATATTTTGCCACCGATCAATATTTCCCTTCCATTGATGACTAAGGATTTTTGTATTTCTTCCTACCTGCTTAGCCATAGTCTCAAACACATGTTTGGAAGTTAATTTTGCTTTATTATGATACACATGTCCTAACAGGTTTTACTCCCCTAACATTGGATCCCGGTGTTCACCGCCTTCCTGAGTTTGAGGATCTTGTCTTCCAGCTTTCTCCTTGCCTCAGACCCTGCTGGTTAGATGTGGTTGCCCAGGAGGCTAAAAGTTCAGCAGTGCCCCAGGGCCCTCATTGCAGGAACTGGTTGGCTTTTGGCACTCGTGCTGTCAGATTGCATGCTCTGGGAGCCAGCCTTCTTGTGACATGGCTTCATCCTAGTCCCTGGCTTCAGTCCAGTCTTTCCAGTCTGGGTGAGGGGTGAAGGCTTTTCTTTGGCAGATCTCATCCTCTGGCACTCTTCCTAGTGTGGTGGAGTTGAGACATTGCCATTAGAGCTTTTCAGAAGATGAGAGGAAGAGGCAGGGCCTCCGTGTGAGGAGGAAGTGGTTTTAGTCCCCATGATGGAGTGTGCTTTTCCTCGCCTCCTGCATTTCCCCAACTGAACATGGCAGAAGTGGTTGATGGGTCAGAGGCCACAGAAGTGTCCTTGGGAAGTTGGTAGAGTTGACCCGGTGGTCTTCCTTCTGCCTTCCTTCTGCTCATGCTGACCAGGGGACAAGGCTCTCCCTCCTGGCCATTGGTCAGTCTATTGCTGTACTGCTATTCCCCAAAGCATTCCTCAGCAGAATGGGATACCAGCAGGAAACAAGGATTTTCAGTCAATTCCTGTTTTTAAATGACATCTCTGTGGCAGATGCCCCCATTCCCACTCCGTGTCCTGATATATGCCTATCTAGCGTGGGTAGATGGACATCAGCAGAACTCTTGAAGAATCATGAAAGCAGTGTGCTTGTCCCAGCAGGAAATCCTATGACAATAAAAAAAAAAATCAGAGAGTGTTCTGAGTCTCCTGTATTTAAAAGGAAAAGACTTAAGTGAGATTTATTTCAGCTAAAGGAAAGCAACATTCAAGATTTGTTGGAACAGCTCATATGGCATGTGAAAGGCAGCTTGACCTTGAGTGTGACTGGGGCCCAGTGGATGCTAGTTCTGCCTTTTTTAGAAAAAATATATATATAATTTATTTATTTATTATAGAGGTGTGGGGTACAAGTGAGGATTTACTACATAAGTAGGCTGCTATGTAGGTAAAATTTGGGCTTCTAGGTGGCCCTCATTTCCCTTGTAGTTGACCAGGTATGTTGTCAAATATACCCAATCCTTTTCCCTCCTTCCCTCTCTAGCAGTGCCCAGCAACTACTAATCCCCCCTTTTTGCTAATGCAACAGAGGTTCAGGGCCCATTTATGAGTTTGTTTCTGTGATAGATTACTTAGTATGATGGTCTCCAACTGCATCCAAGTTGCTGCAAAGGCCATGATTTTGTTCGTCTTTATGGCTGTGTAATACACCATTGTGTATACGTGCCACATTTTCTTTATGTCCACTTTTGATGGGCAGTAGGGTTGGTTCCATGTTTTTGCTATTGTGAATAGTGTGGCAATAAATATGCATGTGCAGGTATCTTTTTGATAGAGCGATTTATGTTCCTCTGGGTATACTCCCAGGAGAGAGATTGATGGATCATATGGAAGATCAATTTTTAGTTATTTTAGAAATTAACACATTACTTTTCACAGAGGTTGAATTAGCTTATATTCCCACCAACAGTGTAAAAGCATTTCCCTTTTCTCTACACCCATGCCAGCATCTGTTGTTTTTTGACTTATTAATGATGGCCTTTCTTACTGGAGTTATGTGGTACTCACTGTAGTTTTGATTTGCATTTCTCTGATGATTAGTGAGGCTGAGCAGTTTTTCGTGTGTCTGTTGGCTGCTTATACGTCGTCTTTTGAAAAGTCTCTGTTCATGTCCTTTGCCCACTTTTTAATGGGGTTGTTTGTTGTTTTTTCTTTCACTTTGTTTGAGTTCCATAGTGTTGTCAAATACACCCCGCGGTCTTCCCTCCTTCCTTCCTCTAGCAATACCCAGCAACTGCTAATTCCCCCCTTTTGCTAATGTGACTAATGTTCAGGGCCCACTTACGAGTGAGAACATGCAGTATTCAGTTCTTTGTTTCTGTGATCACTTAGTATGATGGTCTCCAACTGCATCCAAGTTGCTGCGAAGGCCATGATTTTGTTCTTCTTCATGGGTGTGAAATACTCCATAAAGTGTGTTAGACCTTTGTTAAATGCTTATAATTTGCAAATATTTTTTCCCATTCTGTGAGTTGTCTACTTTCTCTCTTGATGGTTTCTTTTGCTGTGCAAAGGCTTTTCAGTTTAATGAGGTCCCACCTATCTATGTTAGCTTTAGTAGTATTTGCATTTGGGGACTTGGTCATGAATTCATTGCCTACTCCCATGTGAACAATGATATTTCCTACTTGTTTTTTTCTAGTATTCTTATAGTTTGAGATTTTATATTTAGGTCCTTGGTCCATTTAAAGTTGATTTTTGTATATGGTGATAGGTAGGGGTTCATTTTCATTCTTCTGCATGTGGTTAGCTAGTTTTCTCAGCATCATCTGCTAAATATGGTCTTCTTCCCCCATTGATTGTTATTGGTGGCTTTGTCAAAAATGAGTTGGTTGAGAAACCATGTTTTTACTTATGGAATCTCTGTCCTGTTCCATTGGTCATTGTGACTATTCGTGTACCAATACCATGCTGTCTTGCTTCTTGTAATAAAATTTAAAGTCTGGAAGTGTGATACCTCCCAACTTGTTCCTTTTGCTGAAGATTGTTTTGGCATGGGATGTTTTTCCATTTGTTCATGTCATCCTTGATTTATTTGAGCAGTATTGTGTAGTTCTGATTGTAAAAGTCTTTCACTTCTCTGGTTACCTGGATGCCAAGGTATTCCTTTTTTTGGCGGGCGGGGGGGGGTGGCTATTGTGAATGGGATTATATTTTTTATTTGGTTCTCTGCTTGCTTGTTGCTGGTGTATAGAAAGGCAACTGTCTTTTGCTCATTGATTTTGTAACCCAAGACTTCACTAAAGTCATTTATCAGTGTGGGGAGGCTTTCGACAAATTCCATAGGATTTTCTAGGTATAGAATCATATTATCCACAAAGAGAAATAGCTTAACATCCTCTTTTCTATTTGGATATCGCTGATTTCCTTCTCTTGCCTGATTGCTCTGACTAGGACTTCCAGCACTATGTTGAATAGGAAGGGTGAGAGTGGGCATTCTTGTCTTGTTCCCATTCTTAGGGAGAATGGTTCCAGCTTCTGCCCATTGAGCAAAATGTTGACTGCAGGTTTATCATAGATGGCTCTCACTGTTTTGAGGAATGTTCTTTCTATGCCTAGGTGTTTGGAGGTTTTTATAAAAAGGGATGCTGAATTTTGTGGCATGATTTTTCTGCATGTAATGAGATAATCACGTGGTTCTTGGTTTTACATTTGCTAATGTTTT
>CAUYQG010082422.1:0-34146 GCA_963574415.1 Tarsius wallacei
TTTTTTTTTTTTTTTTTGAGTTGGAGTCTCACTCTGTTGCCCAGACTGGAGTGCAGTGGCCGCTCCCAGCCACCGCAGCATCGACCTGCTGGGCTCCGGCGATCCTTCCGCCTCAGCCTTCCAAGTAGCTGGAACTACAGGTGCGCGTTACCACGCCCGGCTAATTTTTTGATTTATTGTAGAGATGAGGTCTCGCTTGCCCAGGCGGGTCTCGAACCCGCGGGCTCAGGCAATCCACTCACCTCAGCCTCCCAAAGGCACGGGATTACAGGCTGAGCCACCGAACCCGGCTTCTTCTTTTTTTAAAAAATTTATTGTGGAGATGAGTTCTCCCCAAGTTACCCAGGCTAGTCTCGAACCCGTGGGCTCAGGCAATCCTCTCACCTCGGCCTCCCAAAGTGCTGGGATTATAAGAGTGAGCCACCACAACTGGCCAAAACGTAAAACAAGCTTTTAGAAGAAAATATAAAAGGATATCTTTGTGACCTGGGAGTAAGCAACGATTTCTTACACAGGACACAGAAAGCAACGACCATAAAAGAAAAAAAAAAAAAGAATGATAAATTAGACTATATTAAAACCAAGCGGTTTGGGCCAGAGAAACACCCACGTGGAAAAAGACTTTTTCTCTTGAGGAAGTGGAGGTGGAGAAAACGCTTGTAAAACAGCAGCTTGGCAATGCTTTAAAGTATTTCATTTTTCTGAGCACTTGGATAACAAATAACCAGGACTGTTCAGAGGGACCCAAAAGGCTGTTCTAACTTCCATATTTACTTCTGCAAAATTTAGCAGAGAGTCGGGTTTCCCCCCTTCCACCCGCAAGAGACTCAGGCAATCAAACTCCTCCGAGTTCCTCCTTTTTGCAGTTTGTAGTAACTCCAGAATTCTTATGAAGGAAGAGCTTAGCAATGGCAGCCCAGAGGAAGGGGGAAACCAAGACTGTACTCGGTGGGTCAGCCTGCAATCCCGCGCTTTGGGAGGCCGAGGCGAGTGGACTGCCTGAGCCCGAGGGTTCGAGACTCGCCTGGCCAACTTGGTGAGACCTCCTCTCTACATTAGAATCAAAAGTTAGCTGGGCGTGGCAGCGCACGTCTGTAGTTCCGGCTACTTGGAAGGCTGGGGCCGAAGGATCGCTGGAGCCCGGCGGGTCGAGGCTGCGGTGGCCGTGAGCATGCATGCCACTGCACTCCAGCCTGGGCGAAGGAGTGAGACTCCAACACACACACACACACACACACACACACAAACACACACACACACACACACACACAAAGACCGTACATCGAAGAACACCGGGCGGATTGGGGAGACCGTCTCCGAGTCACTCTCCAGAGCGGCCTGGTAAGCGCTCGCCCTCCCCTCCCCGCGTCGCCAAACCCACCGGCCGGCCCAAACTCCCAAACGCTGGAGTCAGGTATGTAGCCCAGGTCGGCACCGTGCGGCTTCGTGTATTAAAGGAAGCGACAGCACCGAGGCCTCAAGAGAAAGCAGGGCGAATCTTGGAGGCCCCAGGGAATCGCGTACGTACTTTCTTCCCTCCTGGAGGGCCCGGGTCTTGGCCCCCAGGCCAGCAGCGCCTTTCTCCCCATGGCAGCCGGCCCCCGCCCGACGTGGGCGCCTTGCGCTTCCTCGGCCTCTGCTGCCCCCCAGTGGCGCCTCCAGGGGTTGTCGCAGTCCGGAGGCCTCTGGCTGAGATGCCTGCCCTGATCCGAGAAAAGCGTGTGTGTGTGTGTGTGTGTGTGTGTGTGTGTGTGTGTGTGTGTGTGTGTGTGTGTCAGAGACAAAGAAAGACAGAGATACAGATAGAGACAGAGAGAAAGAGAGAAAGCCCCAGACAAGTGTGTGTGTGTGTGTGTGTGTGTGTGAGAAAGCGTGTGTGTGTGTGTCAGAGACAAAGAAAGACAGAGATACAGATAGACAGAGACAGAGAGAAAGACAGAAAGCCCCAGACAAGTGTGTGTGTGTGTGTGTGTGTGTCAGAGACAAAGAAAGACAGACAGAGATACAGATAGACAGAGACAGAGAGAAAGACAGAAAGTCCCAGACAAACAGAGATGGAGAGACACAGAGAGAAGGTTAGAGACAGCGAGGGACAGAGCCAGAAGAAAGAGAGAATGTAAGAGAATGAAGGAAATCCTTGACTCATGAGACAAGGGCATGGTTTTATTTTATCAGACACACTTAGAGTAACTAGCACATCAATGGTACTTTCTGACCACAAAAATTTCTTACTAGGTCAATTATAGATTCATTCTCCCAAGAGTTCTGAAACAGCTGGAAATGTAGTCCAGAGATTTCCTGCCCTCATTCAGATAAAAATTACTTGACCACATTTACCACATCTCTGAAATATTTAGCAAAAGAGTCTGAGTTCCCAGGCAAAACTGGCCACATGCTGTCCTTTCCTTACACCATGAGAAACAAGGAAGGTGGGAACCAATATTAGCACTATGAGTGATTTTTCAATGAACCCTAAAACAAACAAACAAAAAAACCCGATGATTCTATCCTCCCTAAAATAGCAGTCTTTACTATCACCATTTTACTGGTAAAGAAGTAATCAGATTCCCAGATGTGGCGATTCATCAGAAAGTGCAAATCTGGACTTTAACTAAATAATCTCTCAACAGTAATTCTTAGTCCCTGGAGAAAGTAAATACATAGTGAGAATCTCAGGAGGCCAACCAGAAGAAGATTATTCTCTGCCACAAGGCAAAATCTTTTCTACTCTCCTTGAAGAAGTTTGAAGATGATTCCTTTGTAATGTCAAAATATTTCACATAGCCTATCCTGACACAATGACAGGAAGAGGCTATGAATTCAATAATGCTTTAGATGAATTTGAATAGTATGAATCATCACAGCCTCCATATACAATACATTTGAACAATTACAGGAGTTCTGTGAGACCATGTATTGCAACTACAGCAACTTTGTGGGATAAATACAGCATCCCTGTGACTTCAAACAGCTCCGTGGCCCTCAGGGTCTTTCTGGCTCTCACACCAGGCTGGAGGCATCAGAAGCAGCATGTTGTAAACTAATTCCTAATGACAAATTTTCAAAGCCATAATGGAGGTAGGGGACAGAGCATAGTGTGGAGCTAGAAGCCTTCCACTAGCTATTCCCAATTTCCGGCCTCTTCTAAATAGCCATTCACAAAACACTTATGAATGTCCAACTCTGCCAGGTTTGCATAAGGCAAGCGGAGTTTTCACCTTTAGAAACAACGTGATGGCTAAGAGTTCTCACAATTTCTAAGTATCATGGAATATTTTCAGATTAAAATGATTAATTTAGATGAAAAATCGATTCTCTGGAAACATGGAAGCTGAGGATATTGTTTGAAGTCACTCATGGGATTAGAACTTCATGCTTTCTCTGCACTCTTGGCTGTAGTCCTTCCCATGATGCCTTACTGCTGCCGCTTCATCTTCAGAATAAAAAGGAAAAGCAAGCAGCTGGCAGCCAGTCATAGAACACAGAGGCTGCCTCCTTCTCTGCACAAAATGGAAAACACATCATCATATCTCCTCACTCACTTCCTAATTGTTTTCCATATCAAATCATGGCCTTATTATTACATCCTTTATCTTCCACTGGCTCCCTCATCTCAAGTAGCAGCCAGACTAACTATTTTTCAGTGTTAATCCAATCTGTCGCTCACCTGCTCAGAATTCTTCCTTGACCTCCCATTGCACTTGGAATGAAAGCTCAGCCTCTTGCCATGGGCTTCAGGGCCCTCCAGGACTAGCACCTGTCTCCTGTCCAACCTCGCCCTCCTGTCACTCAGAGGAAGTGGGCTTTCCTATGACTCTATTTAATTCATCACAGATAAGATCGAGTTTTGAATATATGGCTCAGCCTGTTATCACTTACTGTAGGATCTTGAACAAACCAGCTTCCTCCTGTATAAAATGGTTGCAAGAATGACATGTCCTCACAAGGCTCTTGTAGGCTGTGTCCCCACTGGAGCATCTACTCTCAAGAGGATGACCCCCATCGATCTCCACAAGTATATAAGTTCCCTGAACCCTGCACTTGCCAGTGTATTATGAATCAGGTTCTGCCAGCTCTCTGAGGCTCCAAAGCCATCTATCTGCCTGTGCTGACAAAGCCCTTATCTTGGAGCCACTGAGTTTGAATCCCGTTTCTGGGCCTCACCACTGTCCCTAGCACCTGGTTCTCTCAGTAAACACTCAGTGAGTATGCCTCAGTGAGTGACTATTGCAGTAACTCTCTGATTTCCAGCCTGTTCCATCTTTTTTCTCCTCCCTTCCTTTCTCTACTTTCAACAATTTCCTGCTCTTGGCCACCGTTGCTCTGTTTTGCTTATTTGCTGCAGTGAGAGTTAAGACACAGGAGGAAACAGCTGAGGAGACACTCTTTGGGCGCCAGCTCTGGCCTTAGAAAGACAGCTCCAGTTTCCAGGTGATGTATTGCTAGGCCAGTCATCAGTGTTGAATTTTACACCCAGTTCATCTCTTTCATCTCCTGTATTCTTGTCTTCTCCATTCTCCTCCTCCCTTGGCATCCCTGTAAGCCCCTCTAAGAGTCAGTTTCTGAGCTTCCTTTATGCATTTTCAAGGCAGTGTGATAGCTATGACTCTCTTCAGTTGGATCCAGGGATGTTTCCAGATGATTTTGCTCCTCTTGGCCCACTATTTGCCATGAAAACTCTCTCCACAGGTGTATAAGTTCCCTGAACCCTGCACTTGCCAGTGTATAATGAATCAGGTCCTGCCAACTCTCTGAGGCTCCAAAGCCATCAGCCTGTGCTGACAAAGCCCTTGTCTTGGAGCCACTGAGTTTGAACCCCATTTCTGGGCCTTTCTGAGTTCACGTGAACAAGCCTTGGCTTTCTCGTATGTAAAATGCAGGTGCAAACTTTTGATTAATTTTTGAGGCAGGGGAATGAGAAGACAAGTTACCATTGTTTCACCTAAAAATTGTCAAAGAAATACAAAAACCTTGCCCCAGCCATGAGTTTTCCTTAGGCAAAATCCTAGTATATGTGGTTTCTCTTTTCTCCTACCTTTTTTATAGAACCATGAGAATCTTGGCTCTTTTTTCTGTGTTGGGGTTAATTAGGAAAAGAGAACAGGTGGCTGGAAATAGCAAAGGAAGTGGAGAACAAGATCAGATGTTTTATGTCTTTTTGTTTTTTCCTCAGTGATATTTCAGAAGGAAAAAGAAGCTGAAGAAAAATAAACCCAGACTATAGCAGTGTTTGTTTGTGTGATGGGATGCTAATGTCATGTGCTTCACCCTGTGTCTCTGAGATCCTTGGCTGCCAAGGTCAGAAATGGCAAGTCAGATCTATTGAGTTTTGATCTGAGAACCAGAAATGGAAATAAGAAGGAAGGAAGTGAGGGAGAGATAGAGGCAGGGAGAAAAAGAGAAATAATATAACTGAGGGTGAAAATGAGCTACCTCCAAATAAAATTAAATTATATATAATCGAATTGAAATTGTAGATAGTGCCTTAAAAGTTTCTAGCAAGAAAATTATGGTAAATAGAAATTAATTGTACAAGACATAACAAGTTAACCAGTTTAAGATGCAAGAGCTGACGGGGCTCAGTGGCTCAGCCAGTAATCCCAGCACTTTGGGAGACTGAGGTGAGTGAATTGCCTGAACCCATGGGCTCGAGACCAGCCCGGGCAACTTGGTGAGACCTCATCTCTACAATAAATCAAAAATTATCTGGGTGTGGTAGCATGCGCCTGTAGTTCTGGCTACTTGGAAGGCTGAGGTGGAAGAATCGCTAGAGCCCAGCAGGTCGACGCTGGGGTGTCCGTGAGCATGCGTGCCACTGCACTCCAGCTTGGGTGATGGAATGAGACTCCAACTCAAAAAAAGAAAAAAAAAGATGCAAGAGCTTACAATGACAGCACTATATGTGCCATCATTTTTGCCTTATTTAATGAAAATAATATATCTTCGTTTTTTCCTTTCATCCTATTTTTTCATGAAGTGTCAAGTTCCTCAGCTACAAATCCTTCTACCATAATTTATGAGTTGGTTTGTTTGTTTAACCACCACTCAACTTAAGAACTAGACATTGACAAGATCTCAGAAGCCATCTGAGAGTTTCTCTTAAATCATGCCCTCTCTTTCCCGCTAAAGATCAGCTCTGAATTTTCTCGCAATCACTTTCTTTTGCTTTCCTTTAATATTTTTTTCACAAATCTCTATTTTTGCCTGTAGCTGTGGTTTGATCATTTTCACTGCCGTATAGTATCCCATTTAATGAACAGATCAAAATGTTTATTTAGTCCATTCTACTACTAGAAGTTGGCTTTATGCCAGTTCTTAACTATTATGAATGCTTCAGCTGCAAACATTCTTGGCCTTGCCTACATGAGTACAGAGCTTCTTGTAGTCTTCTGTATTGTAGAGAATAAGCATGCTCACATTTGCTACTTGTTGCCAACTTGTTATCCAAAGGAGTTGTACAAATTTGCACTCTCAACAGCAATAACCACTTCCATTGCTCAAAACCCTGGTCAATACCTTGTATGCATCATCTTTTTAAACTCCTCAAACTGGCAAGCATGTAATTATAGCTTATAGATTTAATTTGCATTTGCCGGATGACAAATGAGATTGAGCATCTTTTCAGAGATATATTATGATGACTTCCCCTTTTATGAAGCACTAGTTGAAGTCATTTGTCCATGTAGTTAGGCGTCCTTTAATTTTTTTTAATTTTTATAAGTTTACAAAAGTATTGTACATCTTTTGTTAAATTTATTTCAAGGAACTTCACATCACAGTAAATTATATATTTTTTTATTTTCTAAATGTTTGTTATTGATGTGTAGAAATGAAATAGATCTTTTATCTATCTTTTGTAAGTTTTAAATTCAGAAAACTCATTGACTTCTTTTATGAATTCTAATAATTTACCTGTTGAATCCTCCATACACAATGATAGCATCTCTCGATGAAAATTTGTTGTCTTCTTCTCAAGTCCTTCCACTTTCTCCTTATTTATTTATTTGCTTATTTAATTACCTTTCTATGTTGGTTAGAGCCTCCAGTACAAGGCTGAATAAGAGTAGTGATTCCTGTATTATCCCCAATCTCAAGGGAAAAGAATTTGCCATCCCATCATCAAATGTGATGTTTATTGGAGCTTTGGGTAAGTCCCATTTATCAGTATAAGATCCTCCCTTTTATTTCTAACTGGCTAAGAATTTTTTTTATCAGGAATGCCTGTCAAATTTTGTCAGTTATTACCCAAGTCCATTGAGATAAACTTATTGTCTAATCTCATTTTACTTATTAATATTGCAAAGCACATTGACCAATTTTCTAATATTAATCAGTCTTTCATTCTTTGGATAAACCCACTTGGTTGTGATATATTATTCTTTTACTACATTGCTGAAATATACTTGCTAATCTCTAGTTTAGAATTTTACACATGTGTATCTGATTGAGTTTGACCTATAATTTCCTTTCTTATACAATCACTGACAGACTTTGGTAGTATCATTATCTGAGCTTTTTTGAATGTTCCCTCTCTTTTTATTTTCTGTAGAAGTTAGTAAAAATTTGATCTTTTTTGTTCTGTGAATACTTAGAAGAACTCACTAGTAAAATCACTAGGTATGGAGTCTTTGCTTTGTGTGTTTTCGTTTGGGTTGGGTTTTGTTCTTAAGTCAGTTGAGGTAAATTATCCATTTGATAAATTGTCTTAATTTGTCTTTTTGATGAAAATTTTCAAATTTTTTTTCCATAAAATTATTCACAGTGTTTTATGTTTTTTCTTTTAATTTTTGATAATGTGCACTTTCTCTCTTTTTCCTATATCAATTTTATTAGTTTGTTCAAAAATCCAACTTCTACCTTTGTTGATCTTCTCTATTCTAAGTTTAATTTTCTGTTTTATTAATTTTTGCTTTAACTTCATTGTTTCCTTCTTTATGCCTTCTTTGGATTACATCTTTTCTTTTTCCTCATTTCTGAATATGGATGTTAATTTTATTAATTTTCAGCCTTTCTTCTTTTTAAATATTAACATTTAAAGCTGTACATTTTCCTGTAGATACTGTTTTAACAGACTTTTTCAGTTTTTTCAGTTTTGTTATTTACTTTTTTCTTTTTTCTTCTTTTTTTTTTTTGAGTTGCAGTCTCACTCTGTTGCCCAGACTGGAGTACAGTGACATGCTTCCGGCCACCACAGCCTCAACCTGTTGGGCTCCGGCAATCCTTCCACCTCAGCCTTCCAAGTAGCTGGATCTACTTTTTTCATATTTTATTGTGATTCATCTTTGGCCCATAGATTACTCAGAATTGTACTTCTTAATATTCAGTGTATGGTGACTTTTAAGTTTATCTTTTGTTTTAATGTATACCTTCATTTTATTCTTATCACAAAAGAGATATGTATAATTTTAATGCTTTAAAATTGTTGTATGGCCTATGTGATTAGTTTTTGTAACTGTTTCATGTGCTTGTAAAAAATTTACATTCTGAAGTTCATGAGTACATTGTTCTTTATGTGTTTATTTGGTTAAATTATTTCATCATGCTTTCAATATTCTGAGCTCTTACTGATTATTGCTGGTCTACTTGTTCTAATGGCCCGCATAAGGTTTTGGAAACATATTTGTTATGGCTAGAAAGGAATGAACTATTAAACCTTGATGTAGTTTATATAGTTGTCCCTTCCAAATCTCATGTTGAAATTTTATTTCCAGTGTCATAAGTGAAGTCTGCTGAAGGTGTTTAGGTCGTGGGGACCAATCCCTCATGAAGGGCATCCTGGTTCAGTCCTCATGGTTATGGGCAAGTTCTCACTCTATTAGTCCCCACAAGATCCAGTTGTTAAAAAGAGTTTGGCATTTCCTGCCTTCTATCTCACTTCTCACTATGTAATCTCTGTGCACTAGATCCCCTTTGCCTTCCGCCATGAGTGGAATCTTCTGGAAGTCCTCACCAGAAGCAGATGCTGGCACCATGCTTTGTGTACAGTCTGCAGAAATGTGAGCCCAGTAAACCTCTTTTCTTTATAAATTACCCAGCCTCGGGTGTTCCTTCATAGCACACACAAAACCAACTAGGACAGAAAATTGATACTGAGGAGTGGGTTGCCGTAAAAGTACCTGAAAATGTGGAATCACATTTCACATTGTGGAGCTGGGTGATGAGCAGATGTTGGAAGAATTTGAAGGTCTCCGAAGAAGGAAGGAAGATGAGGAAAATTTGAAACTTCTTAGAGATTGGTTAAGTGATTGTGACCAACGTGCTGATAAAGAATATGGACAGTGATGGCCAGGCTGAGCTCTCAGATGGAAATGAGGAACTTGTTAGGAACTAGGACAAAAGTCACCCTTTTTGCACCTTAGCAAAGAACTTGGCTGCATTCATGTATGCTGTAGGGATTTGTGGAAGAAGACTGAACTTAAGAGTGATGACCTAGGGTATCTGGCAAAAGAAAGTTCTAAGCAGCAAAACATTCAAGAAGTGGTGTGGTGTTTCTAACATTCTACGATCAGATAAAGGAGCAAAAGAATGACCTAAAGGTGGAACTTATCTTTAAAGGTGAAGCAGAGTGTAAAAATTTTGAAAATGTGAAGCCTGGCCACATGGTAGAGAAGAAAAGAGCATTTTCAGGAGAAAGTCCAAGGGTACAGCAACCACTTGTCAGGGAGAGTAACCTGAGCAACTTGGCAAGATCTCATCTCTATAATAAATAAAAAAAACTAGTCAGTTGTGTTGGTGCGTGCCTGTGTTTCCAGCTACTTGGTAGGCTGAGGCAGAAGGATCGCCTGAGCCTAGCAAGTCAAGGCTGCAGTAGCCACTGCACTCCTTCCTGGGTAACAGAGTGAGACTCTGACTCCCAAAAAAAAAAAAAGACAATGGGAAAAATCCTGAAAGTCATTTCAGAAATCTTCTAGGTGCTCCCATAACAGGTCCAGAGGTGTAGGAGGACAAAATGGTTTCTAGGAAGGACCACGGTACCACTGCCCCAATCTGGACTATTTTCTGGCTCAAGCCGTGCTCAAAGAGCCCCAGGTCCTGCGCAGGCAGCCACTTCAGACAGTGCAAACTATAAGCCTTGATGGCGTCCATGTAGCATTAAGTCTGCAGGTACACAGAACGCAAGCTGGTAGAGACCTGGCAGCTCCCACCTAGATTTCAAAGGACATTTCAGAAAGCCTGCAAGTTCAGGCAGAAGCCTGCAGTGGGGACAGAGCCCCCACGGAGGGACTCTACTAGGGCAGTGTCAAGGAGAAATATAGGGTTGGAGCCCCTGTACAGAATCCCTATAGGAACAGACTTACAGAGACAGAGCTGCCGCCCTCCAGACCCCAGAATGGTAGAACCACAGGCAGCACGCACCCTTAGCCTGAAAAAGTTGCAGACAATGGACTCCAACCCATAAGAGCATCTAGCTGGGTTGTTCCCCACAAAACCACAGGGGCAGGGGCAGAACTGTCCAAGTCTTTGAGAGTCCACCTTAAGCACCAGTGTGCCTAGGTTGTGGGGAATGTCTGTCCTACTGGGTTTCAGACCTTTGTAGGGCCTATTATCCCTTTCTTTTGATAGATTTCTCCCTTTTGGAATGGGAATGTTTACCCAGTGCCTGTGCCTCCATTTTATCTTGAAAATAAATATCTCATGTTGGATTTTACAGGCTCACAGCTGTAAGGAACTTGCCTTGAATATCATATGAGATTTTAGACTTTGGACTTTTGAATTGATGCTGGAGCAAATTAAGACCTTTGGGAACTCCAAAGGGGAAAAAAAAAGACTTTTGGGGAATACTGGAAGGGATGAGTATATTTTGCAATGTGAAAAGGACATGAGATTTGGAGGGCCAGGGCAGAATGATAGATTTTGGACATTTGACCCTCCAAATCTCATGTTGAAATTTGATCCCCACTGTTGCAGGTGGGACCTGGTGGAAGGTGTTTGGGTCATGAGGTCTGATCCCTCATGAATGGCCTGGTGTGATCCTCATGGTAATGGGTGAGTTCTCACTCTATTAGTCCCCAAAAGATCTGGTTGTTAAAAAGAGTCTGGCACTTCCTACCTTCTCTCTCACTTCTCACCACATCATCTCTGTACCAGCTTCCCTTGCCTTCCATTACGAGTGGAATCTTCCGCAGGCCTCCAACAGATGCTGGTGCGATGCTTTGTTTACAGCCTGCAGAACCAAATAAACCTCTTTTCTTTAAAAATTGCCTGGCCTCAAGTATCCCTTTATGGCAACACAAGTGGACTAAGGACTACATTCTGACCTTTTCTTGTTCTCTCATTTGCCAAATTCCTAACTAAGGAGCTTGGGGAGTCACACCCTACAAAGATTCA
Organism: Tarsius wallacei; assembly: GCA_963574415.1. NCBI lineage: Eukaryota > Metazoa > Chordata > Mammalia > Primates > Tarsiidae > Tarsius > Tarsius wallacei. Next base: position 11,329 of record CAUYQG010082422.1, read on the forward strand.
TCAGAAGGTTTTTTTGTTTTTTTTTTTAAATTAACACTGTATAAATGAGGCTTGCTTTCCAGCCCGATCTGGCATAACATTACACAACAAATAAATAAGGAAATCAAAGTATTTTATGACCCTGCAACTCCAGGCTCTCTTTAAGACACCTACCACCTATTTCTCTCTGAAGTTTGCCACCATGAGGCTTCATCAACATATCAGGAAACTTGACTCCCTCACGATTCCTTAAGCTGCCCATTTACTGATTTCAAAATCTCCCATATAAGAGCCTCACCTTGCTACTAACTGCCAGTCAGGAAATCTTGGAATCTACCTATAACTTGCAAGACCCCCTTCTCCCCACAACTTGGACATTTTTTGCCATCCCACCAAGGAAGGATAATCTCAGTGAAGATTCTCAGGCTCTACCCACAGAGATTCAGATTCAGTAGGTGTGGGATGAGGCTCTGGAATTTACATATTTAACCATAAATACAAGTAATTCTGGTGCAGGTTTCAGGTGAGCCACCCGGTTATTGAATGCTCAACTTCAGTCTATACCCACAGAGAATAAGGAACTGCAGTTGATAAGTGGCCACTGTACAGTTTATTTAACTAATGAGTTTATTTAACCAAGCAAATGAGCCCTAAAGTGCAAGTTTAGGCTTTTCCATTTGCTTAATCAGCTAATTGCCAAATCTGTACTGTGCTTTGGGAAAAACGAATTGACTATTAATTTTCAACAAGGTTTTAACCATTAATTTCAAAATTCTGGCTGTTATTTACCACCTCTTCAGGTCTCACACCAGGGTTATGGAGTTTAGGATCATTTCCAGGGTTTTCTTCTGTAGTGATATTAACTTTGTAAAGCACCCAGGTCCATAGACAATATAAAAAAACAACTTCTTGTTGGGGGAAATGGAACTGCTTTTTTTTTTAACTTAATTTTATTATTATAAAGATGTAGAGTACAAGTCAGGATTAGGTACATGAGTGGTGGAGTGGGTGAAGTGTGGGCTTCCATCTGGAACTCACTTCACCAGGTTTAGGATCTAGTACCCTTAGTGAGGTTACATGACCCCATCCGCTCCCTGGCAGTGTCCCACTACTGCTGATCCCTTTCTTTTAGTATTGTGATAAATGTTCAGGACCCACTTACAAGTAGAACATGTGGTATTCAGTTCTTTGTGTCTGTGATGGATCACTGAATATGATGGAGGAATTGCTTCTATAATAATTTTTGGATCATTGAGAAATAGAAATAAGTCAGGTGAAGATATTCAAATTTTAGTTTGTCGTGAAGCCGAAAGCATCATTGGTTAGAAACACTTCCAAATTGAAATCCCTTATCTATAGAAAAGTTTCCTCCTAAGTATGCTTTAAATTCTTTGTATGTTTAAATCGTGTTATCTTTTTGGTAGCCTTCAAGCAATGTATTCCAATACTTAATTCAAGATAATAGGACTGAATTAAAATGGCTTCTAAGTAGTAAAAAAAAAAAAAAAAAAAGCAGAAGACACACTCCCAAGTCTCATGAAGCATTAACAGGTGAATCAATGTAGAACATTTACAAATGATAAAAAAGAAATACTGGCAGATAATATTATCAATATGTGTGTTCAGAAGGCTGAACAATATGACAATATCTTTTGACTCCATCTGGTATACTTATGTGAATCACATAATGTACTAGGTAGTTTATTTTAAAAATCCAATAGTACAACAATTATGCTTTTTTAAAAAACTGAGGAACAATTCTAACTTTCAGATGAACAGAAAAGACCATTATACTTTTGAATATATATTACAGATAGATATTGCACCTGTATTTGAAAAATATTCTTTAACCGTGTGCAAGAAATCTAGAACAAGATGAAAAAAGTATGTGAAAAAAACTCAGTTATATTTGAATTTCAAATGCACATAAAATGGTTTTATAGGAAATCATGTTACACTAGGGGGATAGAAAATTTATAATAAGATGATAAAGAATAAAAGACATACTTATTAGCACCTTCGCTTATTACAAATTTGGCAATAACAGGCCAGAATTCAGCATTGTAGAAGGGTAAGCAACTCATTTCCTGTGGCATGGGGTACGGCTAACACAATTTAGAGCTATGGCTAGATGGCAGATATATGACAATTCAGTCTTTATTTTATCAGTAGACGTTTTCATTCACTGAAAAAAAATTTGGAAGAGCAAGCAGAAAATTTGTTATTTAACTTATACTTCATTACCTCTAACCCAGTGAACTCAGCTGTTTTTAAAATAGGGCTGATGACCTTTTTTCAAGGTCATTTCTATAATCTGGAATGAGCCAGATGTCTGAGTCCCTTCTGAGAATACAGATATCATCTCTTAGTCACTTAAGCCATCCTCGGTATATTCCCCGGTGGCAAGGGGGAAGGGATGGTTGGAGGTGAGTAGCTTAGCAAAATTTTATCACAATATTTGATAATATTTTCAGCATCTGCCTTACATGTAATAAATAGCACACGATTGTCATTCCCTATACAAAGGATAGCTTATAACATTTATATCACCCACATTTAACATAAAATAAGTTGGTACAGATAATACATGCCTGGTGGTGATGGGTAAGGAAAATTGTCACATTGTTGGTCTTTGGAATCAATTTTTTTTAAAAACATATTTTTTTATTTTAAAATTGTGGGATACAGTCAAGGGTTAGGTATACAAATATGCATCATTCAGGCACCCTTGTTGGTAGGGGGTGTCCCCCCATCCCCAGTGGAATCAATATTAAAGAGTTGGGCCAGGCATGGTGGCTCATGCCTGTAATCTTAGCACTTTGGGAGGCCAAAGAAGGAGCATTGCTTAACTAAGCCCAGGAGTTTGAGACTAGCCTAGGCAACATAATGAGACCTTGCCTCTACAAAAAAATAGAAAAATTAGCTGGGTGTGGTGGTGCATGCCTGTAGTCCTAGCTACTCAGGAAGCTGAGAAGGAAGGATTGCCTGAGTCCAGGAGGTTAAGGCTGCGGTAAGCCGTGGTCATGCCACTGCACTCTAGCCTGGGTGACAGACTGAAACCTCTACTGAAAAAGAAAAAAGTTGGGAATACAAACCACTAATTTTTATTCAATTATGTCTACAGATAACAAAATGTATAAGCAACACTGTCTTCTACAATTTGAATTCATTTCCACCTTTCTAGACCATTAATAAAGTAATTTTCAATTCTATTTTATTTCCTGCTGTAATACAAATGGTTTCTCTCATACTTATGCCAATCTGCCAGTCAAATAGGTTGTAGAACATAAAAACTAACTGAGGAAATATGGATTGGTTCAAGGGCCCAGTAAAGGAGAAAGATGAATCCAGAAAAACATTCTATTGGAACATTTCAACCTGTGTGTTCTGCTTATCAACAGGAGATATCATTCAAGATTTAATTGGTAGCTAATAAAAGCAGAAAAAATAGCCTATCAGCTACTGGCTCTGTCCCATGCTTCACTCATAATCAGAGAGTGACAAGGTCTGCCTGTCAAAACCCCAAAGATGGTAGAACATGAAATGATGAGTGAGGTGTAAGAAAGAACAGCAACATCTTCACCTTGTACTCATCTCCTTCCTGGAATTATAACATGAACTTAACCCTATAAAAGCAGTAGGAGAATAATGACACTCTTGGACAATACTCAGTTTTCAGATAAAGTTGAGATGAGAGTCAGGAGGTCAAAGCTGTGATGAGCCAAGATCGTGCCACTGCATTCCAGCCTGGGTGACAAAGTGAGACCCAACCAAAGGAGAGAGAGAGAGAGAGAGAGAGAGAGAGAGAAGTACAAGCCACAAATTTATATTCAATTGTGTCTACAAATAACAAAATTTATAAGTAACGCTGTCCTCTGTGACGAATTCTTTTCCACCTTTCTAGACCATTAATGAAACAAGATGTGCAAGAGTCATGCCTTTTTGACCTTCATGTCCTGACCTAAAATCAGGTAATAACTTCACTCACACGTCTCATTTGGCCCAGGTGGAATCATTCACCAATGAACTAAGAGTAGTCACAAACTGGTGTCTCAAAGTAAAAGGAAGGTATTATTATCAGAATAGCATGAGTGAGCCCCAAATATCACCACTCCTCTTTCTAAGGCAGGTACTGCTAAACCCATCATGGTGCATGCTAAAAGTGAGCTTGGCTATATCCTTGGGATTCTTCACAAAGTTTTCCAAATGACCTGACCCATGGATCCTAGCGGAAAGCAGTTTGCAGTTCCTAGTATGGTGGAATCCTCACTGAGTTGAGAATAAAGGTCTCGATTTTCAATCAGCCTCAACACTAACCTACGTGACTACAATTCACTTGTTATGTGGGGGATCAAGCTTCCTTTTCTAGACAGGAAAACTCCTCTAATATTGAATGTTCAAAAATGTGCTATGCAATGTTTGTGAGAAGCTATTATTTCCATAACTTTTAAACTATCTGATTTCTGGCAAATGAATCGCAATATAGACAGTATGCAGAAAGAACATAAGCATCTAGTAGTGAGAAGGCTCCCTGAATTAAATATCAAATCACCTAAAGTGTCATATTGCCATATGTTTAAGTCTTCCTCCAATTCATTATCATATTACTGATTTAATGGCAGGAATCAAGATGTGCAGGTCGTACAACAATGCACTTGGTTTTTTCTGTTTTGCCACACAAAATGTTAGAGGTTTTATTTTTCTTAATAAATAAACTTGGGTCTTCAGGTACTAGTGAGTTGCCAACTTTTCCCCTCTCATTTTCCCCCTCGATGCATAGACAATGTCTTTGCATTGCTCTTTCTCCCTTTTTTCCTTCCCCACACAGGCACATAGACCACCATCCAGCGTTATTTCACTGAACAAGTGAACAAATTTCCAAAGCAGGAAATTCAATTCTCGGAGCCACCATGGTATTTCCATATGTTTCATGGGATAAGAACCATATTTAAACAACATCTCAATGACAAACATGTAGAAAAGATAAAACTTGTTAATAAAAATCAATTTCAGATATGACAATCTGCTCAACATGAAGAAAAATAAGGTCAGAACCTAATTTGGTTCTTGGTTCTTATCTCACTGTTGCTCAATGTGGCATTTGAAACTGTTTCCTTAGACATTGACAGCACATGATTTAAGGTGGCAAGAATGTTAGTCACAGTAAGCATCTTGAATTACTCCAAACCAGAGTTCACAAAACATGTGAGCATCTGTTTCCTTTTGAATCCGTTGTAGGCACTTCTTTTAAATATGTTTCTGTTCCTAAAGTCACATCTTCCATAATGTTTTTCACCATCTGCACAACATCGCATGTGTGACAGTGACTAGCAACCTACCATGCTAGCGTACATAGATATGCTAATTATTAAAGAATAATCCCCCTCCTCTAAGAGAATTAAAATGATACACGAAGGATATTATTCGTGATGTTTCACTCCTCATACCAAAAAGTTGTAAAATTATGTTAATTAAGGCAATGTGATGCTAGCACCAATCCAGACAGATGGATAAATGGGACCATCTAAAAGCTTGATACTTGATATGTGGTAAAGAGGGCAGTTCAAATAAGCAAAGTGCTGAGAACATCAGATCGATTTAAAAGAATTGTTAAACGTCTAACTCTAGATGGGGGGAAATAGCGAAAAACCTCTTGAACACACACATCCCAACCAGCAGACTTCTTTTTGTATCTCTTTGGTCATAAGGCCACCCCTAAACCAATCACTGGAAATAGGAATGAAACCATCATCCTAACCTAGACTGATCAGCATTCGCCTGAGTCACATAGGTGAAAGGCAGATGCCAAAACCAAATCAGGACTCTTCTACATGAAGGAGAAGTTGTTGTTGTTTAAGCAAACATCAATGTCTGCCACATCAACTTTGCAGAAATACCAGGTAAATCCCATCAAGAGTTTAAAGCAATTGAATTTATAACACAGGTGATGTTCTACAGCACAGACTCTCATAAACTATTGCCAAACAATGGTAAGAATAACATAAATAGAACAGTGAGTTGAGTTTCATGATACTATCCTGGCCTTACCTTAAATATTTTACTTTTCACTAATCCCCAGAGCAATTCTTTTTCAACTGTCTAATTAATACCAAGACACACGCCATGTTTATTTTCCCATCTAGCCTCTTTTCACACGTTCGCCCCACCTCAAGCGCCCTGTGCCAATCTCTGCCATAAAATTAGTGCTGCCCTTGCCACTGCTGCTGCTGTTCCTGCAATTTTTTCTCGCTAACATCTATTGACACTTGCTATGTTCCTGGTACAGTCAAGCACTTTTCATAAATTATCCCGCTTATTTCCTTAAACAGCCTTTGAAAATAATGCTGCTTCCTCTACATGCAGACAGAAAGATGGAACTACGTGCGTAGGCTGAGTGTGGAAGAAACCCCTGTTTCTCTTCCCTGTCTCCAAACCCATCCGAACACAACAATTTCCCCCACACTGTGATTGCTACCAGAGTTTTGTTACTTTTACTTATTCTTAAATCTGTTGCCAAAAGGGAAACAACGTGTGCATTTATTTATCACAGATCTATATATGAATGAACAGCCTGCATTGGATGAAGTAAAGAGGGGAAACCAACTTGAAAGAAACCTAGTTAGCAGAGCAAAGCAGAGGGGAAGGGATGAAGAAAAATGTAATCGCTTCATGATGTTGCTGTAGCTCAAATGCAACGTTTTGTAATTTCCAAAACAGTCACAGTAGTACCATTTCCTGAGCACCAACACTATCTACTCTCTGAAAAAAAAAAATGGAATACATTTTCCTCTGCTTTGCAGATGAGAAAAGCTGGAGCTCAGAAAGGTTAAACACCTTTCTGAAGGTCACATAACCAGTAAGGTGCAGATCACATTTCAAATTCAAAATCCCTGCCCATTCCTCCTCAGCACCACACTGTTTCTATATTTCTGTAACTTATATTGTTTCAAAATGTTGCTTTATCTTGAAATCTATGACCACTTTTTTGTATCTTTGCCTTGGAGTGACCTCTTCTTTATGAATCCTGACTCCAAATCTAGACTCCCTAGAAATGGCGTGTTCAGTTGGCATGGATAATAAACAAGTATTTGTCTCCTCACACGAGGCAATTCTTTATAAAAGACAAGGGAGGGGGAAACTATATAAGGCACCCAAAGGAGGTGCGTTGGTCAAGGTTCACCAGAAAAACAGAATCAATAGGGTGTGCATATACAGAGAGAGAGAGAGATCTGTCTTAAGAGACTGGCTCATGTGATTGTGGTGGCTGACAAATCCAAAATTTGCAGGACAGTCTGGCAGGCTGGAGACACAAGGAAGAGTTCTTTTGCAATCTTGAGTCCAAATTCCTCAAGATGGCATGAAAATCAAGCAGGGTTCCTAAATTTCAGTCTTGAGGAGGATTTTTTCTTTATTGGGAAACCTCTGTCTTTGTGTATAAGGCCTTCAACTGAATGAGACTCCCACATTATGGTGGGTAATCTGCTTTACTCAGAAACTACTGATTTAATGTTAATCAAACCTAAAAAGTAAAAACAAAAACAAACAAAAAGACCTTCACAGCAACATCTAGACAGGAGTTTGACCAAACAACTGGGCACCATAGCCTAGCCAAGTTGACACATAAAATTAGCCATCACAGAAAGATTGAGTGAAATTCATAGCAAGGATGACAAATACACAACATGCACATATACCCAACTCCTCTACCTGAGATCATGACAGACATTGCTTGTTAGCCAAGGCCCTCTTCCTCAATGAGTTCTACACAGCTCAGTTTCAAGAAACTAGGCTCGATTTTGAAATAGGAGTTGAAATCTACTAGTCACCCACAGGCTACCATGTAGTCTGTACCATTTCCATGGATCACATTTGACATGGCCACCAACAACTAACATGGCAGCCCCAGTCTCCTCTGAGATCTCTCTTAATTGATCTGGATTTAAACTCCAGATAAAGGCTAGAGAAGAATTTAGTTCCCATTAACATATTTCTGAGCAAAAATATAAAACTTTATACAAAACTATGTACATAATCCTCTAGGTACAAAATGAGTACTATCTCATTTAAACCTGTTTATATTAACTATGTACTGTTATAGCTAATGCTTAGCAGGTTGTAGTTACTCTTCACCTGCAGCCTTTCTGTTCTGTGTCAACCTCAAGCTTTAATAACTGTGATCATTTGAAATTTTACATTGGGTACAATCACACTTGTCAGTAAGACCAGCATGCTGTCTGTGTTACTAATTCACACATTTGGATAGTCACAAATATTCTGATTTTTAACAAAAATTCTGCCTATGTGGCATGTGGCAAGAAATGTCGTACAAGCAATTTTGGCAGAAATTAATCTAACCCTATCCATCACAAAATAAAGGCAAAAAAAATTTTTACAGTGGAACACAAATACACTCCATGTTACAGGAAAGACCTATCCCTTTTATACTCAAGTCTATCTTCAGATCAGATTCCAAAGGTCTCTGAAGACAGATCATTCATTGCTTGTCTTTTTTTTTTTGAGTTGGAGTCTCACTCTGTCACCCAGACTGGAGTGCAGTGGCATACTCCTGGCCACTGCAGCCTCGACCTGCTGGGCTCCAGCAATCCTTCTGCCTCAGCCTTCCAAGTAGCTGGAACTACAGGCGCATGCTACCATGCCCGGCTAATTTTTGATTTATTGTAGAGATGAGGTCTTGTCAAGTTGCCCAGGCGGGTCTTGAACCCGCAGTCTCAGGCAATCCACTCACCTCGGCCTCCCAAAGTACTGGGATTACAGGTTGAGCCACCGAGCCTGGCCATTGCTTGTCTTAATTCACTATTTAGAGGTCTATTTCTGTGAGTGCCAACTCCATAAATTTTCATACTCCATTTTCTGCCCTGTAATAAGTACTCACAACTATGGTCTCATGGCCTTATCTTAAATATTTATTTAAGATAAATATTTTTATATAACTTTTATACAAAAACTCTTTCACTGTTTGAATGAGTTAAATACTGGGCTTCAATTTCCTAATGTTTCAATGAAGAGGTAACCCTAGAATTGTGAGTCTCTGCTAACCAACAATGTTGTACAGTCTCCTTGTACATTTTACATCCTCAGTAATAACAACAGCACACTCTTACTGCTTAATTTGTGCTAAACATTTTATGTCTATGTTAATTCTCATGAAAACCATAGGACATAGAAGATTGTGTTTTCCAAAGTGACCACAGCAATATATCTGGTTTCTGCTTTTTTAGAGCCTTACCATCCCTCATCACAAGATGGAGTCTCTTTTCCCTCCCCTTGAACTTATGTAGTCCCTTGTGACTGCCTCAGTCAATACAATGTGGTAGAAGGGATATGACAGGACTTCCAAGGATGGGTCATAAAAGGCAATACCTGGCTTTTTCTCCCTTGGGATGCTCATCTTAGAACCCAGTTCATGTGCTGTGAGGAGACTCAAGTCGCTTGGAAAAGCCACTCATAGGTGTTCCAATCAACAGCACCCAGCTAAGATCCTGGCTGATGGTAAGTATCAGCACCAGTCATGAGAGTAAACAAGCCTCCAGATGATTCCAGCCCCCAGCATTCAAGTCATCCAGATGATGTCAAATGAAGCAGAGCCAAGCTATCTGTTCAGTCCCTCCCTCCAACTCGAACATTCATGACTAAAAGGAATAGTACCACATTGTTAAACCACTAAGTTTTGTGGTGGGTTGTTATGCAGTAACAGATAGCCAGAACAAGGCCAGTAGTATTTTATCTTCATTTTACACATAAGCAAACTGGGGCAAAGAAAGTCCACTATGCTATATTCCCACTTAATAAGTAATTGGTGAAAGAGCATTTAGTCATTGGTGCATAGATGTATTTATTCCATGCAACATTTCAAAGTGAAGCTTACCTAGCCAAATTATTTAAGATAAATATTTTTATATAACTTTTATACAATATATGCATTTCTCCCCCCCCAAAAAAATCATGTTATCAAATGCTAAGAAGATTAATAACATTTTAGAGGGAAAAAAGTCCTATATGACAAAAAATTTTGTTTTTTGACCTCTTCTATTTATACTACAAAAAAATATAAGAAGTTGAAATTTCACTGCTGGGCAAAGAAACTTCTAAGAAGACTGACTCAATTCATTCATATCATATCTATAAAACTCCCTCTGAGGAACATTTTAATACTGAACATCAGAGTCCTGCCAATTAAGAAAAGAGTTATGATGAAAGAAAATAGGTGTGGTATCTAAATTACACACCTTTTGTTTTAAACATAATTTGATACTGTGGAGCAAGAGAAATGATGTGGTGAAAAGTCTTATTTAAACATTGAGTTACAATGTACGGGAAATGTTTCATTTCACAATTGGTTAAAGGTCATTTAATCATTAAAATATCACAGGTTGATATTGTAATGAGCAAAATAAAGAGCTTAACAAACCATTCTAATTACTAGTAGCATGAAAATGCTCAGAGTCTTTCCCAGGAGAGAACTTGTTTTTACTGACCATAACTGGGCTGCATAATACATGCAAATTTCCTTGGTACTAAATGAACACAATTGCTGAAAGCTTCTGGTAAGATTAAAACTTTCTAAATATGAAACCATGGGTCATTACTGGTGTGTTTTCTGTTTTTGTATTATATTTTGTAGCCTTCCAAATTTCTGTATTTTTTCCCCAAACCATTGATTGAAGAAACTGACATTTTCCTCATGTCTAAAAAGAAGACAAGTCAGTGACATGAAAGGCCAACAAAGGCAGCTGGCAGCTCCATTGGGAGCTGAGACAGAAACGAGGGCTTGAGTAGTGTCATAGTCTAGTCAGAATTGCATGATGGGTTTTCCTTTGGAGGAGAAAACAAAGCCAAGACAAACAGCAGCGTGTTGTTTTCCTTGGCTTTGTGCCTAAATGCACCAAGGTCTCCCACTCCCTTCCCCTGCACCGCTCCCTCCCCCGAGGGCTGGGGTTTGTCTCTTTAGTGCTAGCCTAGGCATATCATGTTTGTCTGATATATAACTACATGAGTCAAACTGTTTTAGATGCTGAGAATTCAGAGACAAGTTTCAAAGAATAAACCTGGCTTCTGGGCATGCGGAAATGGAGTGGGACTGGTGATCCTCAAACATTCTCCTACATCGGTAGTGCCTGGCAGCATTAAATGCTATGGAAGCACTTTTTTCACCTAGGCCTTCTTTGGCATGATCTCCCTGGCCATCTGTTATGCGTGGTTAGAGACAGAGAAATGGAATTGCAGCCCAAAAAAGTGGGTGGGGAGTTAACTCTAGGCTAGCTGGGATCTTTGTTCACCCACCCCCAGCACTCTTTCTGGCTTGTGAAGACAAAAATCTAAGGAAGATGCTCCAAGCCCTTGCCCTGAGCCCTTCCCTTACATTCACTCTACACCTGCTCTTGTCTCCCTTCCCTAGGTTTTCTGGCCACCAAGCCAGCTTTTCTCCCATAAACATCTTCTTATAGGACTCTCAAACTTTTAGGGAAGTTGCAACAGTGCTGTGGACTTTGATGTTGGAGATGACCCAGCCTGGCTAGGGCAATTCCAAGGACCATTGCACAGGAAGGTGCAAGTTCTTGAGGGCTGCCCTTCCCAATGTCCTGCCGTGTGGGAGAAGCAGTGCTCATGGGGACTCCCTTTCAAAGGGACACTGCCTAAGAGGAGCCTGAGGTGCACTTACCACAGCCAGGAATAGTCAAGGTCACCTTCGAACGCTGGGCCACCTTGTCTGGTCTTATTAGCATATTGGAAGCAAAGAGCAGTAAGCACAACTACCCACTCAGTTGACACACTGAGGGGATCTGACTTTGCAGAATAAAAAAAAGGTAGAGAGCGATTGTCTCAGATGGAATGACCATGACATTTTGGAACACAGAGCAGACCCTACCATAGGAATAACTCTATTGAAGAGGAGAGAACTGCCCTCATGTGCAGGCCTCAGACACCCTGCAACAGACTACTAAACTTTCCAGCAGGGTCTCTGATGTGGGGGACTGTCCGGGTGTACTAAAGGAGGTTTAGCCTCTGTCGACTAGATGCCTGTAGCCAGGACCAGCTTCATGGGTGGGTGGCCAGTCTAGTCACACAGGGCCCTGCACTCAGAAGGATTCTGTACTTGGCTTAATGCTCTGCAGTGGCCATCTTGAAATTCTTAATATTCTTACCTTGGTAAGACTTGCATTTTGTAAGTTAAATTTCATGGGACAGTGGAACATACACCTGCACAGAGGAGATGCACCCAATACATCATTCCTTGCCACCCTATTTGCATATACAAATAGACTTAGCAATGTCCCGTGAGCACAGAATTCCAGTGGTCCATGATGCATGTGAGCTCAGTGAGACCCAAAGCCTCAAAGTGAGTACAAGGTCAGTGTGTGACATTGACAGCTAAGTGGGGGTGGGGGAGTTAGGCGGAAGGTTAAGCTTTCCATTAGAACCATAACTTAGAGCAAGTTATTCCAAGATGCACACACAACCAACGGATTCTATCATGTTCTTCCTTGCTTTTATTATTCCCCTGTATTGGTCAACCACTTACACTGAAAACAATGGCATTGAAGAAAATGGAAAGACAGGTGTAGTTCTTTTTCCTTTCAGACCTTCCTGACTCATCAGTAAGCTGAAGACAGAGCATGTTGGTAGAACAGGTGCACATCCGGAAGTGAAATAAAAACAGTTCAGTAAGCATAACAGCATTTCCACTGTTCTGGTAAGAAATACATATGCATGTGCAAGGTATAAAACTTGGCTGGTGCAATTTTGTTAATTCAGTTTATGAGTTATATTTGCATTTAAAACTAGTATTGCACAGTAATAAGATGTATGATAAAATTCACATTAACAATTTAAAATTGTAATTTTTTAATTTAATAAAACATGAAATAGCAAATTAAAAACACCAGGATAGAGAGGAAGAGAGAGACCCCCAGAAGAAAGAAAAATGCTATATATTTTAGTACCTTTAATGACATTTTGTCCTGCTTTTTGATTAAGGGCTCCCCATTTCCATTTGGCACTGGACCCTGCAAATTATGTAGTTGGCCCTGCCAGTAGCACCTTTCAGTCACAAAAAGTGAAAATGTCTCGAGACATTGCCAAATGTCTCCTGGAGAAGAGAAAGGACAGCAATCACCTCTGGGTGAGAACCACCACCCTAGACAGTGTGAATTTGGTGAAGACTAACACAACCTCAAATGAAAAACTGCTGTGAAAGCCAAGTGCATAAATCCTGTAGACTGCAGGATTCAAGTGCTGTGGTAAGATATTGAGACTTAAGATCCTTTTCTGAATATGTGGTGCCCACCCCCCATCAGGTTTTTCCACTGCAGGGCAATGTAAGATTAGAGAAAAATGAGATACATCCCTTTCTTTAAAAAAAAATAAATAAAGGAGCAATTTTAAAAAGTGATGGCTGGATAGTAGAAACTGCAGATTGTTTCTCAAGCAAATCAATTTTAAGAAAAAACAGGCCAGGCGTGGTGGCTCACACTTGCAATCCCAGCACTTTGGGAGGCCAAGGATAGCTTGAGGCCTAGAGTACAAGACCAGTCTGGGGAACATAACAAGACCCATCTCTACAAAAAAAAAAAAAAGATTAAAAAAATAACAACTGAAAAGCGAATTCTCTTAAAACTCCCCCTGCACCTATATGCCCCTTGGAAAGTCTTTATGTGCTTCCAGGAGTACATAGTTCAACTAAGAAGCCATATACGCTGTGGCTTCAGGGTATGATGCTCTTAGGGATGAAGTAAAATACAGCAGTTCCCAGAGGCCAGCACCCAATGGAGTCGCAACCTTAGTAGTTCAGTAACAGCAATGGGCTCTTTAAGAAGACTCATAAAATGCCTAAGGATATTGTGGGGAATTTTTTTCTGGTAGATTTATGCAAGGAGAACCTCTGATGAAGGTTAAAAAGCTTAAATACAAATTATACCTTAAAATTACATGTGATGTACACATATAGTCTAGCAAGCACATTTTATGATGTTTCTCAAACTCATAATCACAATCCTATATAATAAGAGAGATTATTATAACTATTCCATAATTAGGCAAACTGAGGTTCAGAAAGACTAAGTAACTGTCCCCAAATCAAATAGCAGGTAAAGCAGAAAAACTTGATTTTTAAAAAATAATAAATGGCACACAGATTTATTTTAAAAGATAAAACCATATATACAAAAATAATATTTTCATATTTTCCATCTGTGACATTTTATTGTTGTTGTTTCATAGTAAAAAATAATAAAAAACTTGGTATTGAAATCAAGTTTCTGACTCCAAGCCAAGCAATGTTTGCCTATGCCATGATGTCTGTATACTTCCATATGCTGTCTTTGAACTATAGTTTTTAAAAGAGATGAAGACAATTTATATAAGCATTTTCTATTTTCCATAGATAGATAAATAATTACCTTTTACAACAACAGTATAACAAATATTTAGGCAATTTCGTCCCAGGATTCCCTAAAGTGAGACATTGAGTATATTAAATAACATTAAGTATTAATTTTCAGGCTAATGCACTGTATGCATACTCCATAAATAATAAATATACTATTTTTATTTTCCATATATAAATAGCTTCTAAGTTAAGACATACAGCAAAAATATAAGCCTTGAGCCTAAGTGCCAACTGATTTGATAATATCAGAACCAAGTATACTTTGGTTCTTCTGTGTTTGAAATTTGCAACCATATACCCTTCTGAAATGTAGAACTGAGAACATTTCCCCTATTTCTCCATTTGATCTGGATTATTTTCTTTAAAAACACCAAAAGCTGCTTGGAATGTAACTGGAATAGATATAGAGTCAGTACTTCCTGGAGGAATCCCTGATCACATATGTTGTGGGTCCTGCCTTATTCCTTCTTCAGCTGTGACTCCTTATCTATCTAAGGGTCACACCTACAGGCAAACAGCCAGGCATTGTCTCTAAGTCCCCTAGTGTAAATCCATGGTTGTTATCTCTCTGGGAGGCTGTGTGCTCCTGCTTTCTGCCCCACTGTCTCAAAGGACTGTGCTAACTGGACTTTATCTGCCTAGCCTAACCATGGAAGGACTCATCTGCCTAAGGACATACAGCTCCTGCTAACTGATATGGGTAATTCTAGTTATATGCATGCTGTGGTCATTGAATGACTGAGATTTCACTATGAAGAAGTGGGACAATCCAAGCGCTGTGGCTCTCACCTGTAATCCCCACTACTCTGGTACTCTGGAGGCTAAGGCAAGAGCAGAAGAATGGCTTGAGCCCAGGAATTTGAGACCAACCAGAATAACATAGCAAGAGCTCATCTCTAAGAATTAAAAAAAAAAAAAAGTGGGACAATACCAATCCCAGTATCTAAAGAGTGACAATCCTTAAGAGCTGCAAGGGACCAAAAGAGATGGGTTCCTCAAACCAGGGCAGGGACTGGATGGAAAGGCCCCCATTGTGGGCAGCAGAGTTAGAGTCTTCTCTTGGTTTTTACTTAAACGGAAGAGTATCAGATAAAGAAAGATGAGCATTTGTTCATTCGTTCATACATTCATACATGTCCTGAGCACTTATATGTGCTAAGAGAGGACACACAAGGAGCAGGAGTATAAAGAATCAGGCAAAGGCCAGGCTCGGTGGCTCAGCCCGTAATCCCAGCACTTTGGGAGGCTGAGGCAAATGGATTGCCTGAGCCCGTGGGTTCAAGACCAGGCCGGGCAACTTGGCGAGCCCTCATCTCTACAATAAATCAAAAATTAGCTGGGCATGATAGCACACGTCTATAGTTCCAGCTACTTGGAAGGCTGAGGCAGAAGGATGGCCAGAGCCCAACAGGTCAAGGCTGTGGTGGCCGGGAGCGTGCCACTGCACTCCAGTCTGGGCAACAGAGTGAGACTCCAACTCAAATAAATAAATAAATAAATAAAAAGAATCAGGCAAACAGCCTGTCTGATGTTTGCCCTTTGAAGTTGAATCATTGCTTCTCAGCCCAACTGCACAATCAATTGCCTGGAGAGCTTTTTTAAAAAAAAAAAAAAAAAAAAAAAAACCTTATGCTGAAGGCACACCCCTAGAGATTTTTATTTTATAAGCCTGGGTTAGATTCAGAGCTTTCCAGATTTTAATGTGTAGCCAGCACTGATAACCCCTGAGCCACAGCACAGATAGCAATGGTGTGAGCTTGGAACAAGGGCTAAGAAGGAAAATTTCTGTAATCAGATCAAAATCCTGACACTTTTAATGTATTTGTATGCTAATTTTCTTTGGGCCTTCCCTGAGCTAATTTTTTAAAAGATTTTTAGTAAAAGCCCACTTCAGCTAGGCTTAGAGAAACTGAAGAAAAGCATGTCTACCCATGATGAAGGCACTGTTTTAAAGGGAGCCTAGCTTGTTCTCATCCTGTCCTGGTGGCGGCAGTGGGTCATTAAATGAAGATGACCTTAATCAGAAGATAAACTTCAGGGGCCTGGGTTATGGCCCAGATCAAGCATATCTGCTACCCTCAGAAAGTCTCCTCTCAGGTCTTTAATATATGCGTTCTGTGAGGGCATTTATAGGCACTAGAGGCCATTTCTCCATAAGGTGCATTTCTGTACCTAAACGGACATGTCAAAAAGGATTCCTTCTTTCAATGCCTCAGTAGCCTCCTCTCCCCATCTCACACTCCAGTACTCACAAACAGTTCCATGCATGACTATTGGTGGAAGAGGGTTTTTGTACTAGATCATGGCTTTAACCACCCTGGGAGCAAACTTCCTGGAATGAATCAGACCCAAAGCAAGACTGTCACTTCTAACAGAACTGATCCATCCTCCTCTTCAACCTCATTTATCCTCTGCCTTCCAACCACAGCACTCTAATCTTTTAGTGTACTTATTTATATTAAAGTCCTAGTGCCCACTACCTAGCAGAGTGCATGGCTCACAGAAGATAAGCAGCTGAATGCTTTTGAATAAATGAATGAAATGATCTAAAGTATTTATCCTCCATCTCACCCTCCCACTTATGGCTTTACCTGGTGTCATCAGCTCCATTCTCACCAAGGCAGCCATCTTTTCTTTCCCTAGGCCAGGTGCATGTGACTGTGAGATGCACTGAGAGATGTGCCCCATATAAGGTGAGTGGCTGGGAGGAGGAGTAGTCACTTATTCTCTCTACTAAGTTCCATTCTAACGGCCAATAGCGCCTCTCAACTAGCATCGTTCTGTAGCACAAGAAAGAATGGCAAGATAAATTTTAAGGTTGTCCTTCTTGACATAAGTTATTTTTAGAGTAAAATAACTATTATTTATTGACTTATGTAGCATGGCCTGGTCACGTGGTAAAATAATCTATTCTGAGGCATGAGTCAGATTGCAATTAAGGCTACAGGAAACTTCATTCTAAATTCCCTGGTTAGGGGGTGATTAAAACCTCGTCTACAGTATTGCAATAAACATAATTTCATTTTTTATTTCCACCAAAATATAAAAATAAAATGGAAAGGCAGAAATAAGTGCACAAAAATGTTAGAGATAAATTCCATGGAGATAAAAATTAACAACTTCTGTCAAGCAACACAAGATGTGGGTTCCATAGAGGCCTCCTGTCTAAATACCAAACAGACTCATCATGCTTATCCAGAACAGAGAGATTGCATTCATAATTTGACTGTATTTCTTGAGTGCCATAGGCACTACTTCTCTCTATTTGAAGTTTTTTTTTTTTTTAGTTTAGGGGAAGGCATTTCACTTTTGTCTGCTCATTTCAGCAAATAGATCAGCTGTGACTATTTGGAATATGGAACAGCATTTTAGCTATAAAAAATTTAAAAAAAGACAGTCCCAGTTTGGCATTTGCTTTTATGAAGTTGTTTCTAACTGAAAAAAATGCATGTGACACATCTGGCACAGAGTAGGCATTCTACAAACATAAGCTCCCTTGCCTTTTCTTATATTCATCTCCTCTGCCTGACAGAAGTCTTTACTAAGAGTTAAGATGCTAAATTGCTAAGGACGCTTGATGCTAAACCTCTAAGAGCATGATTAGAAGAGGCATAGCAAGTTGGTCCTTTTGAAAGAAAACTCCAACCCCACTCTTAATGCCTAGCTGTTGACTGCATGGCTGTTTCATCAAGTTTGTGGCTTTCTCCCTCAGAATATTCATGTGGGATCAAAGACAATGGTCAAATAATGGTATCCAAGAATATATGTGTGTGGCTATGACATAAGACCGCAGGCTGGGAATACAGTCCTCAATATCTCACAGGACAAACGTATTCCAACTAAATAGTTAGGAATTAAAAACATAATGCATTATGCTCTCACCAGAAAATCATCATTCAGGGTGGCTGGGTGTTCTTACATATACATTCATCCTCATACCTAAACGTATTCAGCTTTTAAGTTTAGATGAGATCAGAATTATTCAGATCAGCAAGATGGCCATCTGCTTTCAAGCATGCAGCTGCTAGCCTTTAAACAGCAACTTTCTATGATTCATAACTTATTCATCCCAGGATGCACTCAGACATCTGCTTTATCATCAGTTCAGTTTGTTATAGCATTTTGCTTTAAAGTTTCATAACCTCTGCCAGGTCACATAGTGATCTAGTAAGTTGGTCATTTCCCACAGAATCAACTGTATAGCTTTCCAAAACTGGTGGTCCAATTTGAGATCATCTGCATGCAAATGTATAGAAAATACACACTATTAGTCATTCCCCTTTAAAACAACAATAGCATCAGTAATAACGTCCATTTAGCCTACCGTGGGCCAAGAACTTCATCTTTATCTTCCTTGTCATCTTGATATTATGATCTTCATTTTGTAAATGAGCAAATCAGCATGATTGACTAATTTACCAAAGCCACTAAGTGTGGAAATGGAAGAAATGAATTGTTTCAACCCAGACCTATCTGTTCCCAAACCCAAGCTTCTGCAATGATCAGCTTTGCCTCATACTTGCAAGAGCAACGAAGAAGAGAAAGATGAAGTGCTTGGCTCACAGTAGGCTAAATGGAAACTATTGCATGTAATATTTTGTTAATATAAATGCTTTAAAAACTAGAAATTGCTGTGTAAATTTACTGGGTCTTTTTATTCTTCGGGACTTTTGCAGTCCTGGCTATCTATTCTTTTACTCTCCATCCCTGACGGCAGCAGCAAGAGGTAAAGAAAGAATCCAGGACATGTGCAAGGACAGAGTCCATCATATATTCTCTAACTTGAAAGAATAGGTGCTTAACATACTGAAGCTTCTCTCTAAAGGAGGCCAGTTTTACCAAGTGCACTTTTTTTTGGTCTCTAACTCTAGCGTGCAAATTGTTTGTTGCTTCCTATGTGTTTAAAAACCATGTTGTGCATGGAAATAAGTGGACTCGATTTCAAATCTTGGTCCTGAAAACTAAAATTGGTCGAGCATTTTGAGTCTCATGCTTATTACCTGAAAAATGGTAATAATAACAATTTTGCTCTATTTTTAAAATGCTATTTAAAAGATAATGGAATGGCATAAAAATGATAACACTATAATGTGAAAACAATCATAAAAAATGCATGTAAGGATGACTTTTTGTTTAAAAAAGGGGTGAAATTATCTATAAAGACAGAGGCTAGGAAGTTATATACAAAATATTAACAATGAGTACTATCAAATGATATTGTGAGTGATTTTTATTTTTTGTCTTTGATTATGCTTTCTAAAATTTCTTAAACTCTAACAAAAAAATTTTTCAAATTATACAATAAATTTCAATTTTAAGTGGCAGTGGAAAATTGGAATATATAGTAATTATAGAAAAAGACATGTAAGCAGTCCGTAGCCAACTCAAGCCATTTTTAAAAGTCTATGAAGTTGATTAAAAAGCAAGATTAAACAAGAAACATCCATTGAATATAATAGTGAAGATAGTTTAAAAGTAAAAGAATAGAAAGTGATGCACAGTTGATTCCCATTATTCACAGTAGTTATGTTCTATAAAGTAGTTGCAAACACTGTATAAGACAATATGGAACCATTGCTCTTAAGAAAAATGCAAGGTTAGGTTTCTATGAGCTTCTATCACATTTTTGTTAACTGAACAATAAATACATAACCTTGTTTTATGTGTGTTTCTGTTTAAACACACCTTATTAAATATATACTGTTGATTCATTAGCATTGAACTCAAAACCAGTATCACTACAACTCATGCCCAAATTGAGCTTATCTAACACACATATTTTCTCCATAAGCTATATCACAGCCTTTTTGTTTGTTTGTTTGGAAACATTAGACAGCACTCCATCCTTACTCTTAAGGGCCATTTTAAACAGTGAAATCACCAATAAAAAGCACAAAAATATGAAGCACTTGGCACTAAAAGAGCACTTGTTTGTAATATAAGAGTTAAAACGAAGGGAGAGTGTTCAATTTCATCTGCAAAGATGTGTGTAGAGTGATTCAAATCTTCTGCCACTGTGCACTTGTCCAAAAATGACAGCAAAACTGCTGCCCTGTTTTGGGGATTACAAATAAATGTTAGGGAGTAGGAAAATTTGCAAATATGGAATTGACAAATAATGAGGAATCACTGTATTATACAAACACAAGTAAAAGAAAGCTGGGTTTATTATCAGTCAAAATAGTCTTCAAAACAAAGTTACCAGAAATTAAAAGGGACAGTATGTAACAATATGAGTCAATTTGCCAAGAAGACATAACAATCTCAAATGCATATGCATCTACTAAGAGAGCTTCAAAATACATAAAGCAAAAAGTGATGAACAAAAAGGGGAAATGGAAAAATTTATAAGTTTTGTTAGAGGCTTTAGAACTCCTTTCCTAGTAATCAATAGATCAAGTAGAAGGAATATCAGCAAGGATATAGAAGAAACGAACAACACTGTCAACTAACTATATCAAAATGACATTTATAGAGCATTCTACCCAAAAGGAACAAACTACACATTATTTTCAAGTGCATGTAAAACAGTCACCAAGATAGAACATATTCTGGCTTATAAACATACATTATGAAATTTAAGACAATTAAAGTTATAGAATGTTTATTATATGATTATAATAGAACTAAACTAGATATTAATAACAGAAAGACATCTAAGGAATCTCCAAATAATTGGAGACCAAACAATATACTCCTAAATAATCCAAAGAGGAGTTTTCAAGGAAAACTACAACGTGTTTTGAGGGCCATTGCCTTGTTAAACTTTGGTGTGTACATGTGGTTCTTTGAGCTATGGTCATCATGCTTCCTAGTTTTGGTCCCCTCCCCTGCCTTGGGGAGGTGAATCTCCTCTCTCTCTCTCTCTCTCTAATTTACTTTCCAAATAAACTGTATTTTCCAATCTAAAGAAAAGGAAAGTGTTTGAAATGAATGAAAATACAACATCAAAAATTTCAGGATATTTTAAAGTAATGCTTAGATAGAAATTTATCTTCTACATGTTAAATACTTACATTAGAAAAAAGAATGATCTCAAATAAACTAAGTTTCATCTTAAGACTAGGGGAAAAATACAAATAAAATAAAATCAAGAAGAAAGAAAAGTAGCAGAAATCAATAAAATTGAAAATAAGAAAAACACTAATGAAATCAATGACATCAAAAAGATGCCCCTAACAAAATTTTAAAATTAATAAACGTATAGCCAAGCTGACAAATAAAAATAGATAAAAAGCACAAATGAACAATATCAGAAACAAAAGAAGAATTTCTTAGTCCATTTTCTGCTGCTATGACCTAATATCCAAGACTAGGTAATTTATAAAGAACAGAAGTTTAACTGGCTATGGTTCTGGGTTTTGGTTACTGGGAAGTTCAAGGGCATAATTCTGGCATCTGGTGAGGACCATCCCATAGTGGAAATGTGGATGTTGGAAGCAAGTACATGAGACAGAGAAAAATAGGGGCAAACTTATTATTTCATCAAGAGTCCATTCCTGCTATAACTAACCCACTCTCAAAATAACAGCATTAATTCATTCATGAGGACAGAACCTTCAAGACCTAGTCATGTCTTCAAGGTCCCATATTTTCATGCTTGTTACAGTGGCAGTTACATTTCAGTATGAGTTTTGGAGGGGACACTCAAACCACAGCATTCCATCCATGGCCCCTCAAAACTGATGTCCTTTTCACAATGCAAAATACATAATTTCATCCAATAGCCCCAAAATCTTTTTTTTTTTTTTTTTTTTTTTGAGTTAGAGTCTCACTCTGTTGCCCAGGCTGGAGTGCAGTGGCATGCTCCCAGACACTGCAGCCTCGAACTGTTGGGCTCAGGCGATCCTTCCACCTCAGTCTTCCAAGTAGTCAGAACTACAGGTGTGCGCTACCATGCCTAGCTAGTTGTTTTTCGTTGTTGTTGTTTTTGTTTGTTTTTTTTAATTGTAGAGATGAGGTCTCCCCATGTTGCTCAGGCTGGTCTCGAACCCAAGCCCCAAAATCTTAACTTGTTCTAGCATCAATTCAAAACTCCAAAGCCCAGAATCTCATCTAAATCATACATGGGTGAGACTCAAAGAATGATTTACCCTTAGAAAATTTCTCTTTAGCTGTGAACCTGTGACATCAAAGCAAGTTATATACTTCCAAAATACAATGGTGGGTGGGACAAGCATAGTATAAACATTCCCATTACAAAAGGGAAAAATAGGCAAGAGGGGTAACTCATCCTAGTAAGTCCAAAACCCAAAAGGGAAAACAACATTAAGTCTTAAAGCTGGAGAATAAGCCGGGCTCGGTGGCTCAGCCTGTAATCCCGCGCCTTTGGGAGGCTGAGGTGAGTGGATTGCCTGAGCCCGCGGGTTCGAGACTCGCCTGGGCAAGCGAGACCTCATCTCTACAATAAATCAAAAAATTAGCCGGGCGTG
>CAUYQG010082424.1:0-12736 GCA_963574415.1 Tarsius wallacei
G
Organism: Tarsius wallacei; assembly: GCA_963574415.1. Taxonomy (NCBI): domain Eukaryota; kingdom Metazoa; phylum Chordata; class Mammalia; order Primates; family Tarsiidae; genus Tarsius; species Tarsius wallacei. The sequence continues at coordinate 2 of CAUYQG010082424.1, forward strand.
CGCGCCTGTAGTTCCAGCTACTTGGAAGGCTGAGGTGGAAGGATTGCTGGAGCCCAGCAGGTCGAGGCTGCGGTGGCTGGGAGCAGCCACTGCACTCCAGTCTGGGCGACGAAGTGAGACTCCAACTCAAAAAAAAAAAAGAAAAAATTATCCTATGTACACATTCACTTTTGTTTAATGAATGTATTTCTGTGGTGTCACTGTAGAAGTCTTTTATTACTTTTAGTCAAGCTAATGTTGAAAGAATGGCTTTTCCTCCTCATTCTTTTCAGTAGAATGGACTCTAAAAGGAAATAAGTATTGCTATTTTATCTCTTGTTACCAACTATACATTTTAAAGCATAGTATAATCTCATATTGCATTTTATATAGCAAATAGTTAGCATGCCTATTGTATCTTAAAGCATCACAGTTACTGACATTTTGTGAACTTACTAACTTAAATTTTGCTTATGAGGATGAGTAACATACTCACCTTGATCATTTTTGAAACCACCAAGACTTCCTAGATGTCACTGTTTCTGGTCTTTATACTTTTAAGAATTTCAAATATCTTTGATAACAGATTTTATTCCCCTTTTGTTCCCTCTCAACACATTTGTCTTATTACCTATTCAGAAAGTCCTTTACTCCCTTGTCCACAAAGTTACTCTATTTATCTTGCAGGTCTTAGTTCAATTATCACCTCTCCATGTGTCCTTAACATAACACCCACCAAGGAGGGAAACCATGGCTATGTTAACTCACATTTATTCTTGGCACTTAATACAGGACCTGGCATACAACTAATAGTTGTTAAATTGCCATTACACTTACTCATTTTTTTTGCTCTTTATATTTGTCTCTTAAATTTATATTTAACTTTTTATATCTTTTTATGAGGAAGAATTTGGTTTGCCAAACATCCTGAACTTGACTTCTTTTGAAAGGAGTTTGTCACCTTTTCTGCTAAACATGACCAACTCTCATCTTACCCAATTATTTCCCATGACTTTTCTTTCCTGAAACTTGGAAAGATGCTCATAGAGAAATTGGTTCAATTCTTACTAAGTATTTAGTAGAACTAGTTTTGATGTATTATGCTATGTTATTGAGATACTCTAACTAAATTTTTTTTTTTTTTTTTTGAGCTGGCGTCTCACTCTGTCGCCCAGACTGGAGTGCAGTGGCTGCTCCTGGCCACCGCAGCCTTGACTTGCTGGGCTCCGGCGATCCTTCCACCTCAGCCTTCCGAGCAGCCGGAACTACAGGCGTGCGCTACCACGTCCGGCTAATTTTTTTGATTTATTGTAGAGATGAGGTTTCGCCTGCCCAGGCGGGTCTCGAACCCGCGGGCTCACGCAATCCACTCACCTCAGCCTCCCAAGGCTCGGGATTACAGGCTGAGCCACCGAGCCCGGCTGTAACTAAATATTTTAAAATGTGTTTAGCATTTTTAGAAAAGACAAAAGGACCTAGAGCATTGCAGACATCATTTTTTTTTTTAAGAACGATGCCTTTCAAAGAGTGGTGCATTCTTAATGAATACCTAAAGTGATGATGTTGCCTTTTGGGCATACCATCAGGTATTGTGGTCAGAGTCCTATTAGTTAAAGGAATGGCTTGGTCAATATTTGTAAAATTCACTTATGATTTAGTTTGCTTCTCTAATTTTAAACTGTGGCAACTTTTTTTTTCTGTGTGTGAGAGTTGAAGTCTCACTCTGTCACCCAGGCTGGAGTGTAGTGGCACACTCACGGCTACCCGAGCGTTGACCTGCTGGACTCCAGGGATCCTTCTGCCTCAGCCTTCCAAGTAGCCAGAACTGCAGGAGCGTGCTACCATGCCCGGCTAATTTTTTGATTTTATTGTAGAGACGAGGTCTTGCCAAGGTCCCTGGGCTGGTCTCGAACCCGTGGGCTCAGGCAAACCACTCGCCTTGGCCTCCCAAAGTGCTGGGATTATAGGCTGAGCCACCAAGTCCGGCCGTGGCAACATTTTAAACATGGTTTAAAATATATCTTTCTACATCCATTACATTTTTGTAACATTTAAAATCTGTTATTTTTAAAGATGGTTTTTAGCTACCTTCAACATACCTGTTACCGCCAATTGTTTTTACATGAAGATTATTTGGAATAGTAACATGTTAACATCTGCTGATAATTTAATAGTTTATATGTATTTATAATGTAGCCAATATATCATCATCCATATACACTATATATATGCATATGGGATATATGTGAATATATCATACATCTTATATAAGATATACAAATATATATACACATATATAATGTAACTAATATATCAAACTTTAGTATAACAGTGTAGATATATCTCTACCTTGTTTCTGAGTCATATGGACTTTGCAAAATTTTATACCTTATAATTTTTAGGGGTTTTTGTACTATTGAAAGAAACGTATGCATATATACACACACATACATATCAGCATACATATATTTTGCATTCTAATGAGTATTGCAAACATATTTTGACATTTTGATGAATTCTGGTGATAGTGCAACGTGTCATTATATTTGGCAATGCTACCAAATTTTATACTAAAATCACTAATAAAATATATGTTTGAACAGTGCATTGAAAGGCATGTACATTATTAGTTATGTGAGCTAGTCACTCTTTTGCATACTATATTTTAGAACAGTCTGATATTTAAAAGTATTCAGTGCATAATAACTCACCTAAATCACAAGTGTACTGTTAAGTAGTTTATTATTTTATCTTTCACATACTAGGTTTCTTCAACAGCGGTTAAAAAAGGCTGTACCCTATAATCGAATGAAACTTATGATTGTGGGTAATACTGGGAGCGGTAAAACCACCTTATTGCAGCAATTAATGAAAATCAAGAAATCAGATCTTGGTATGCAAAATGCCACAGTTGGCATAGATGTGAAAGACTGGCCCATCAAAATAAGAGTCAAAAGGAAGAAAGACCTCATTCTCAATGTGTGGGATTTTGCAGGTATTTATTTCTGTAGAATTTTAAAATTCACTTTTACCTTTTATGTAGAACAGGGATTAGGAAACTGAGTTTTCTGTTCTAATACCCAAAGAGCTGGTAGGTTATTCTGAAGTCATCACTTCTGATCTCTCCCCTTGCCGCCAGAATGGAGAAGTACATGAGGGGAATGCTGTGAACAATTTGGTGCCTAAGTGGAACTGAGGACTTGGTCGGTAGCTGACACGTATGCTAAAAGTTGTTGGTCCCTAGTGAAAACCCAGGATAGTTCTCTGAACATCGTTCATTGTTTTTCTCTTCTTAGTGTGCTAAATAATAAATAGTATTATCCCTCTCAATTTTCTTTAAAATGATTCTTGCCTGATGTCTGGAGGATTTAAAAAGTCTCCAATCTTTTTTAGGTCGGGAGGAATTCTATAGTACTCATCCCCATTTTATGACCCAGCGAGCATTGTATCTTGCTGTCTATGACCTCAGCAAGGGACAGGCTGAAGTTGATGCCATGAAGCCTTGGCTCTTCAATATCAAGGTGATCTGCTCTAATCATGTGAAAATAGAACATGATTCTAGGTGTGTGTGTGTGTGTGTGTGTGTATGTGTTTGTGTGACAGATAATTAATTTTGGGCAAGCAGTCTCTTCAAATAGTATCTTAAAGAAGCACTAAAACTTGGGGTTAGGAAATTTTCAGAGTAATTAAGTTATGACACAAAAATAGTATGTGCCATATTGGTAGATTTGTTTTTTTTTTTTTTTTGAGTCAGGGTCATACTCCCTTGCCTGGGTTGGAGTGCAGTGGATTGATCACAACTTACCAGTCTCCAACTCCAGGACTCAGGTGATCCTTATACTTCAGCCTCCTGAGTAGCTGGGGCTATAGGCTCATGCTAATTTTTTTATTTTTTATTTTTTGTAGAGATGAGATTTTGCTATGTTGCCCAGGCTGATCTCGAATTCCTGGGCTCAAGCTGTCATCCTGTCTCTGCCTATCAGAGTGCTGGGATTACAGGCATGAACCACCAGGCCCGGCCATATTGGTGAATGTTATTTGTACCTGAAACCCTTTTAAGCTATAAGCTTGAAAATATATATACTCAACTATTTTTATCATATGGCATGTAACTTCAATGGCATGTAACTTTTCCTAACATTAAACAAACTACACTATAGAAAAGCCATCTTCATATTCCCAGTTATGTCCTCAGGGGCCATTTAGTAGGACACCCTTCAGATTCTACCCTTTAAATGTTCCAAGATTACTAGATCTTATATCTGGAATCTTTTTTTGTCATTTTTCTACCCTTTCCTTTGTTGTCCTACTGTCAACTATTCCTTTAAATACAATGGCTTTTTAGGATTGAGACAAAAATGTTGCTTGCATGATGCACCAATGACTTTTCTGTGAGTAAAGTCCTTAAAAAGGCTTGTGTCAGGACATCTGGGCATATAATTTGGCTGCATACAAGCTCGTTTAGTAATCTGGGTGTTTTTTTTTTAAACTTTCCTTTTTTTAAATTTTATTATAGCTAACCAATGTGAGCAAATATTACACTTGCAGTTATACTTGCTTGAGTGGCTTTTTTTCTTTCAGTTTAGCCTTCAAATTGAATGACTTTAAAATGATTTCAGGAGATTAAATTCACAGATAATGAAGGGAAAATATGATCCATATTATATTACTTTGATATAATTTGGGGTGTTACGAAATGCTTATTTTATTTAGAAGCACCCTTAATGAATAATCTATTTCAAGACATGGAAATAAGAAAAACTATGCTATTGCCATTATATAGGCCACCTGAAAGACAGTAAGAAGTGGATGAAAAAAGGAGCCTAAAAATGAATTTTAAAGTTTTTTAAAGTTATCTTTTCCCCCTTGGATTTAAGAAAGGAAAAACAATTTTTTTCTTCTTCTGATGTCTTTTAGTTTCTCATTTCCACTCAAGTGAATGTCGTAGAAAGCAAATATCAACCGAAATGTGAGCAGTCCCAATTTGAAAGCAGACACAAGAGAATTTTGTGTCTTTCCCTACAGGCTCGTGCTTCTTCTTCCCCTGTGATTCTTGTTGGCACACATTTAGATGTTTCTGATGAGAAGCAGCGCAAAGCCTGCATAAGTAAAATCACCAAGGAACTCTTGAATAAGCGAGGGTTCCCTGCCATACGAGATTACCACTTTGTAAACGCCACCGAGGAATCTGATGCTTTGGCAAAACTTCGGAAAACCATCATAAACGAGAGCCTTAATTTCAAGGTAACATGGTTCATGTCTACCAGAGACTGGTAGATAAATATAACTTATTAATTTTCAAGTTACTCCACTGCCTAGACATGTCAAAAGTTTTGAGAAGTGAGCGATATTAAAATTACAGGGTTTTAAAATTGCTGTTAGCATTGTTAGAGTACTTTCAGTTTTAAATTATTTATTTATACCATACCTCATTTCTAATTTATGGGTATGGGAATGAAACATAGAGGATCCAGAGTGAAATTAAGAGAATATTTCTGTGACACTGGCAAAATGTTTCTGAGAGAGAATCTGAGAAAATGTTTTTAATGCCATTTTTCGCCCAACTTCTTTGATGATTCAGAGGGGTAAAGGCGAATATTGAGGTCTTGGGATCATCTTCCTTTTATTATTTTTTGACTGTTATTTTTCCATCTGCTCCTTCCTTTGGGAGGTCCTATTTTATGCACATCTTGATCTGTGCCACTTCTTCCTGTCTCTTGTCATTGTGATTCCCATTCCGTTTTTTTCCCTTCAGTATTGTGAGACAGCTCTTTCATTTAGTCGTCAAGACGCTAATGTGGTTTTCAGCAATGTCTAAATAATTACTGAATTCATACAAACTGGGCTTTCCATTTTAGGACATTTTTTAATTTCTAGAGTTCTCTTCTGATAAGCCAAATCTCCATAAAACATAAATAAATCAGTTATCAGGGAGAGTGCTCTTTTTTGATACTTGTAGGAAAAAGAAATCTTCCCTAGTTTCTACAAGCAGCATGGTATAAACTTTACTGAAAAACACCCTGGTTGTTCAGTATGACACACATAATGGTGAATTTCATTTAGTCCCTATTGGCTTAGCTCATTAGCACTAATGATCAAGACTGTGGCTTATAAACAGGATTCTATTTGGACTGGGCAGTCCCAGCATAATTATTAATAGTGGATGATAAATTACATGGTCACTATGGTGATAACTCCGTGTTGGCCAGTCAGCTTAGTTCTATTCCATTTCTACAGATTATGCTTCTATCTAGTACTTGATAAGCCATTTGTAAATGTGATGGTCTTTGTGGTACCTAGGGAGAGAATTTGTATGCATGTATCTTTCAACACAAATTTATTACAGTTTTTAGAAGGCTTACTGACAGTGAGTTGGTAGTGGCATTGCATATAAGAAGAATGATGTGTTATTTACGTGCAGATTTTCCTATTCTCATGTACATATGCTTAGCGATTACTGTGACTTTTTAAAAAAATGTACAAAATTCATTTGTCCAATTAATCTCTTTATCCAGGTGGTTTTCTTCTGAGACTATACCATACTTCAAGAATTTTGTTGTTACTTAGAATATTTTAATAGTTTTTCTTTTCGTCATTGTTGTCAGATAATATATTGTGTCTTTAAAAAGACTTGTTAGAGGATGAAATTGTTTCAAAAAAGAGTGAATTTAGTTGAAGCAAAGTCTATAGATAAGGTGGATTAATACTGCTTTTGTTTAATAGTAAGATATCACCATCAGTCAATCAGACCAGTTTTCTTTCAGCAGCTATAAATGAACTTTGAAGACACCTCTATATGCAGAAGTAAAACAAACACTTTGATAAATATTAATATCATTTAAATACAAGTGTATGTTGCTAATAGATACATCATCGGGCATGTTGGTTTGAAAACTCATTTGATTGCTTTATAGAATAGTGACTCTTTCAGATAGCCAGCGAGCCTGCAGGAACTTGAATATTCTCTCCTCCCTGAGGTACTTCAACCTGTATTTAAATAGCGGCTTTTAATCTGTGAGAGATCATTTTTTTGTCCTTTCATTTATTTTTCATCTCTTCCTTTGATCTTAGCTCTTCTCTATCTTTGCCTGTCTCATCCTTATTAACATGTGTCTATGCAGACTCTTTAGAATAAAGGACTTTTTTTTTTTTTGGCTTGGCCTATTGGTGAACTGATAATCAAGCTAAAAGGAAAAGCAGGGCAAAACAGAGTTCAATGCTGATAATACCCCCTTCAATCTTGTCCAGTCCATTAGCAGAGCTGCTGTCCTTTTCTGATCCTGAGACCTAGCCCTATAAAGCTCTTCACTTTCTACTTGATTTGTTTTTTATGAGAACTCTTGTTGACTTCTATATGTAGATTTTCCTCCTTGAGTTAAAACATAAACTCCAATCTGAAGATCTATCTCATCCTAATTTGTGCATAATAAAGGGAAGGAATATGAAAAGTGGAGGTTAGTGAAATTATATCTAATTTTCTGGGACAAGGGATACATGAAAACATTCTTTTGAGTAAACCTTTGCAGGTAAATACGGAAGTAATGATTATGGTTGCTGTAAATCAGCTTCCTTAAGATTCTAGTTACAAGTAAAAAAAGAACAAGTTGCATTTTTGTTTGTGTATGCTGAATTCCTACTTGTAATAGGTTTAAGAATGTTAAGTAGAAATTTCAATCAGTATTGTCGGGTAAAAAGAATGTCATCCTTGTGGATCCAGAAATAGGGAGAGACTGCCACCTGGTGGTGCTTGAAGGCATTCTGGATTCTATTAAGAGTTGCATTTCTTTTTAAAATTATGTTTAAAAAAAGGCTTGGGAAATATTTTTATTATAACAACTATCATCTTAAGGCCATTTAAAAATTATATTTTATATATTTCTCAGTTGTAGGAAACCATTGGGTCTAATATATCAGAATCATTGGTGTTTAGATGATTTATCACTTCTCCAAGCTCTAGGGTCCACAAAATAGCACAGCCTGGTTGAGAATATGTCATGTCTCTAGGTCTCACTGTTTATAAATATATTCCACCAATGTGACATTTTGCAAATAATCGCAAAGTTTAATGCTTTACCTTGAATTTTTTAATCTGATAATGTCCAAAAGCTCTCATGATACATACTGATTTTTTATGCTAAAATGCCTATTAAACATTAAGATTATTGTATTAGAAAATACAGAAGTCATTCTTTTATGATTAGTGATTTATCTCTTCTTTTGCTATGAAATTTCTGGATAGCTAGATAAATATTTCCATAATATTTTATTTAATAGTTCTTTCCAAATTGGCCCGTGTCCACTGTTTTCTTATTTAAATTTCATCTTCTTTATTCCTTACAATCTAAATAGCTTTTCATTGCATTTTGATTTTATTTTAAAATACACTTCTGAATAATATACCCATTTCTGTAAAAACTATTAGCATTGAATTTATCAACCACTTGACAAATACATGAACAAAATAGATTTTTACAGCTTGTCATTTGTAATTCCATAGATCCGAGATCAGCCTGTTGTTGGGCAGCTGATTCCAGACTGCTATGTAGAACTTGAGAAAATCATTTTATCGGAGCGTAAAAATGTGCCAATTGAATTTCCCGTAATTGACCGGAAACGATTATTACAACTAGTGGGAGAAAATCAGCTGCAGTTAGATGAAAATGAGCTGCCTCATGCCGTTCACTTCCTCAATGAATCAGGTTTGTGTGTTTGTTTCACATTTTTTTCCAAAGCTCAGCTGTAGTAATTTATGAAAATGTTTCTGAATCGTGTCTAGAATCTACATTCAAAATGTAAGCAAATATCCACACAATTTTGCATAGGCCACTGATTTTTTTTCTTTCTGGAAAATCTTCATGTGCCTGGATGTTGAATCACATATTAAGACATAAGAAAATACATATAGAAATGATGTAAGGGGCAAAGTAGTGGAAAGAGCCCTTGAGCATGAGTTAAAACATGTGTGTTCTAGAACTTACCTTTACTATTCAGAAACTGTGGAACTCTGAACACAATTGTATCTTTTCATAATGTCAAATGACTTTAGTGCATGCGGACATTATTTATATGTTGCAGAAGAGAACTATTGTTGGGCTGGTCTAACTGGGCACTTAGAGACTCAATGGCTGCCTGAGATGATGCAGCTTCTGAGTGGCAGTTCTAGCCCTGTTACATCATATATTGGTTCACAGATGAAACCTCTCAAACCGCCTTCAGTGCTAATTGTGTACTTGATGAGTATTATCTTGCTGGAAATGTTTGAGTTGATCTGTACCAGAGTAAGTGGCTGGGAAGTTGCTTTTGGTCTCTAGATTATGTTGTATCAATTTTTTTTTCATGTAGATTGTGATCTGTTTCTTTTTTCCATCATTCTTAAGTCAGATAGGCTGAGATATGCTGTTTAATTTGAAAATAAAATGAATGTGTCTTATTTTAAAATAAAATCTGTCTTTGTAGTGTGTATTTAGCAAGCTAAAAAGAAAATTATGAATTTCTATTTACATGTAAAATATACTCTGCCATGCATGTCATTGTCTCAAATATTCTAATATATGATTATTTTATATAGTTCAAAATACTTCATTGTGATATTGAGACTTTATTTTTTTATTTTATTTTTAAAATGTGGGGTATAATTCAGGGTTAGGTACATATGTGTCATCCTACAGGTAAAGTGTGGGAAACCTTATTGATGTTATGTACCTCACCCAGCAGTGTCCCATTGCTGCCAATCCCTTTCTCATAGTATTATGGTAAATGTTCAGGGTCCACAATATTGACACCTTAAAGCTTGGGAACTAGGACGTACAGGTTCTCATAGCTTTGCCACTAACGATGTTGAAGTTTCCTCACCTATAAAATGAGAAGGTTGAATTAGATTCTTTCTAAAGCCCCTTGATATGTGTTCTAGATTGCCAGTTTCACTGTTTTATACATTTACTACAGGAGTCCTTCTTCACTTCCAAGACCCAGCTCTGCAGTTAAGTGACTTATATTTCGTGGAACCCAAGTGGCTTTGTAAAATCATGGCACAGGTTGGTGTCTTATATTTTTGTGGCATGAGGGGTATGATCAAAGAGTAGAACAGATGGCACCCAGAGCATGGAACTTTTTAGAGTTTGTGTATAGTTAAGGCAGAAACTGTTGTGAATACAGAAAACTGTAGAATGCTTCACATAGACATCTGCTTGAAGAACTTCATGGAAGAAGGAAAGATATCTTGAGTTTACCTTTATGTCTTTGTTTTCAAGTCACAGAGAATTGTTTGTACCACTCTGCCCCATGCCGCTTTTCTGGATTCTGATGACATCATTGCTTTGGTTATTGCCTTGGTCTATTGAATGAAGGTTGTGTGAAAATCTTTATAGTAAACACATATAAGAAAATGGAGTTGATGAGCCTGTGAAACCTCTATCTAGATAACATGGAGGGGAGTTTTGACTGTTAAGTGATTTGTTGATCTGAGCTCTAAATGATTACAATTTTGAAAACTTTGAATGGCTTTGGTTACAGCTATCTTTTCTCCATTTATATTGAAAATGATTTCTTTTTCCAGTGATAACCCATTACCAGTCAATTTGTGTTAATTAGTTATAATCATCCATCTCTATAAGTGTGTTACAGAAAATCATTTGAACAAAACACACTGTCTCCTTTTTTTCAACATCAGCACTATTGACATTTTGGGTCAGGTAGTTCTTTGCTGCACACTGCAGGATGTTAGCAGCATCATTGGCCTTTACTTTCTAGATGCAAGTAGTGTCCTCACAGTTACAACAAGCAAAAATGTGTCCAGATGTTGCCAAGTATTGCCAAAGGGATGCAAAATTACTCCAGCTGAGAACCATTAAGCAACAAGTTTGATTATGAGAATAATTTATAATTTTACATGTGGCTCCCTGAGTCCCTAAAATGATGATGCCCTTTTATATTAGAAATATCTCTTGCAATTAAACCATAATGGCACTTGAACTTCCTCAGACAATCTTGAATAATTGTTCCTAAATTCCATCTAAGGAAAAAAGGAAGATGTTTTAAAGAGATAAATAAAAAAAGTGGAGGGTAAATCCTGTACCATGGAACCTGAGAGTATATTGAAACATTATTGTCATTGACAATTAATTGTAATGTGTCAGTTATTACTATTTGGGAAGATATTTTAAAATTAGGTTTCCATCATTCTGTACATATGTCATCACAGTGTAATTCTACTCATCTATTAAACAATAATAGAGCCAGTGGGTTCATGTGGTCCAGAGCATATGCTCAAGGGTCAGCTTGACATGTATTTAAATCTCTTCTACATACTTACTAGCTTTGTGACCTTTCTTCACACCTTTGTGTCTTCATTTGTAAAATAAGGATAATCACAATTCCCTCCCTAGTTCATTGTGACTGGTAAATGTTAGCTAACTTCATATTATTAAGGCATGTTATTTTAGAAAAAAAAATATTCAAAATAATAGAAAGTTACTCATGTAGTTTTGGAAAGTGTGTCAGAAATGAAACCAAATAAAAAATATGTATAGATAGATGTATCCTGTACAGTAAAGGGAGTTTTAAATATACCCAGCAGATTTTATCATCTTAGGTGGTCCATTGTAGCTACCAGAAAGTGGCCAAACTCTACGTAGTCAAGAAAAGGCTACCATTTGCCGCCAAAAGTGATGTGTTTCCATGTGACTTTGGAACATTTGAATTTGCACACATGTGGCTAATATTAAAGTGAGCATATCATGCAGTACAACAAGGAAGGGTTTGCATCAGAATCATCCTTTTTAAACCAAAAACTAATTTCCACTATGATGGCAATAAAATTTCTGGAAATTCTATGTAGTAATTCAGTTGAAACTTCATGAAAGTTCTTTTCATTAGCTTAGTCATAATATAAACATGATAATTTAAGTGGAAACTAAATTAAGAATTTGAATAGCACTACTATTTGGAAAGATTTAAAATGTCAGTAAAATGACAATTTATATTTCTTGGCCAGGCTTGGTGGCTCAGCTTGTAATTCCAGCACTTTGGAAGGTTGAGACAAGCTGATTTCCTGAGCTCGTGGGTTCAAGACCAGCCTGGGCAACTTGGCAAGATCTCATCTGTACAAAAAATAAAAAAATTAGCCGGGCGTGGTAGTATGTGCCTGTAGTTCTGGCTACTTGGAAGGCTGAGGTGCAAGGATCACCAGAGTCCAGCAGATCGATACTGGGGTGGCCGTGAGTTGTGCCACTGCACTCCAGCTTGGGTGACAGAGTGAGACTCCAACTAAAAAAAAAAAAAATTCCTATTTACTTAAAAAATAAGTACCATCATTTTGATTTTTGTGGATAAATTGAAATGTAATGTCATTTTCACTAAGATTTAAATGGAATGAAAGCTGTAAATAATCAAGTGCAACCAAGAGAACCTTGTCTGACACCTATTAACAAAAATAATTAGGAGTATTCACCTCTGTGAATCATCAAAGCAGGGGCAGCAATGATTTCATAGTGCAGAAGCTCTAATGAGCCTACCCACTTTCTATGTGCCCCAAGCTGGTAGCTCTCTAAACTTATTTTAAAAGATTCTGTCAGCCGGGCTTGGTGGCTCAGCCTGTAATTCTGCGCTTTGGAAGGTTGAGGTGAGTGGATTGCCTGAGCCCGCAGGTTCGAGACCCGCCTGGGCAACTTGGCGAGACCTCATCTCTACAATAAATCAAAAAAATTAGCCGGGTGTGGTAGCGCGCGCCTGTAGTTCCAGCTACTTGGAAGGCTGAGG